>BHFT01072644.1:0-41090 GCA_004320025.1 Laticauda laticaudata
AGAATAGCATGGGGCACACGGGGCACCAGTCAGGGAGCGTGCGGTCATTTCAGTTCTCTGAAACTACGTCAAAAGTTTACCGCTATCGGATCTCCCAGAACACACACTGAAGTCAAGAAACCTGACTGAAATACCCACTTCTTGACTATACTGGATCCCAGATTTGTGTTATCAATCCCTCACTTAAAACCAATTTAATGTAAGTTCTCTTTGAGTCTAAGAATCCTAAACCTAGACTGACTTGCCAGTAAGGAACATAATAAGGCGCTTGAGTGCTGACTTCACTGACTCCTCCTTTCCATTTTCTAATAAAAATACAAACTAGACGCCTCAACTTTACTACAGTTCATCACAACTGACCATTCAAGTTTACGACGATCCCTGAAAAAGTGAAACTTATGGACTATTTTATTACTTATACGTTTGCAGTATTACCGATGATCACACGATTCAAAATTTCAGACATTTGGGCAACCTGACTCATAGTTTGGCAATTACCTCATTGCCAGTTCTCCCAGTCGGTCGTGGAATCACCCTTTTGCAACCAACCCTCTGCACAAGCAAAGCTCAATGGGCGAAAGCCCAGGCTTCAATTAACAAACCACATTACTAGAAGCGGCCATGGTCACATAGGGCCGACGGATGCAAAAACATATGTAAAAAAAGGACACAGCAGACCGCGGAAAATGTTATCCAGTCCATGTTATCCTGCCTCTGCAAAAGTGCCCCCGCAATTTGCCATAAGCCAGAGCGGACAAAAACGGAAAGGAACGGACAGGGGAGAGAGATGTAGCCAGGAATGAAAGCGGATGCCCTCCACAGAAAAAACCTAGATGATGGAAAAGCAGATGGAAAGCGGATGGCATCATCCGCAGCGCTTCCGGCGGGAGCACAGTGAAGCAGATGTGCAGTGGAAGGAATGATATGGAGAGAGGATGCCAAGCGGATGAATGGATGCATCACGGGAAGCCTAGGCGGATGCCGAGTGGACAAAGCGTTTCACTGTGCATGCGGGGAGGATGCATTGCATCAGCCCAGTGATTATTAACAGGGAAAAACAGCTCACAAGGCAGGTCATCACTTCAGCAGGAAAGACCTCGGCTGTCAGACGACAGCTCCAGCCAGCCAAACATACCTATGGGAAAGAAGAGGGCAAAAGCCTGTAGCCATCTTGCTGCACAGCCCTGGCAAGAAGGACAGGACCACCATGCCAACCTCCCGAGCCCTGACTCTGCCCCTTTCTGCTGGGGCTTCTGCGTGCTCGGGCTGACTCTTTTGCTGCTGGGGCTTCTGCTGAAGCTGCTCCTGCGTATGCTGGTGCTTCTGCTGCAGTTGCTTACTCTTGCTGGTGCTGCCTCCTGGTGCTGGGGCTTCTTGCTGCGGCTTACTCTGCTGGCACTGCTCCTTGCTGCTGGGGCTTCTTGCTGGGGCTTTACTCTGCTGGCACTGCTCCTGGTCTGGCTGGTCCGGCTTGGTGCTCCTGGTGCTCCTGGTCCTGCTGGGTTTGCTGCTTGGTCCTGCTTATAGTGCTGCTGGTGCTGCTGGTGCTAGCTGTGGTGCTCCTGGTGCTGTGGTGCTGCTGGTGCTTACTGCTTGGCTGTTCTGATCCTGCGTCCTGCGTGGTACTGCTTGGGTGCCTGCCTGTGCTGCTGGTGCTTGCAGCGTGCTGCCTGGTGCTGCTGTCCTGCTTGGTCCTGCTTTTGCCTGATTTGCTCCTTGTTGTTGTTGCTGCTTGGTGGTGGTGGTGGCTGTGGTGGAGCAGCCCCTACAACCCTCGAAAGCCCCTCTGATGAGGCCCAGATCGCCCTGCCAGAAGGCGAAGGAAGAGGCAGACGTGCAGACGGGACGCAGGACGGCCAATATTCCATCGAAGAGCGGAACATGAGGCATGAGGTGCTGGAATGGCTTGAGGGAGAACAATATTCTATGGCGGAAGGGACACGGCATCTTTATCAAGACACAAAAGGAAAAGCAGGCTGCTTATGGGGAGAGAAGGCCGGAGAGCCTGGGCCTACACTTCGGAGTCCTCCTCGGCTGGTGGAAGCACATGCACACTGGTACGGGAAGCTGCACCTCATGAAAATCTGGCCAGGCTACGGTCAAGCTGGCGGACCAGGACACCTACGTTGATGGCCAAGTGCAGCTTTCTTCGGAGGGTGAGATCCGCCACTTGAGGAGCAGCCCCTCTGACAACCCTCTCTCTCAGGCAGCCCACAGAGAGTCAGTTTGTCTTCTGGCCAAGAGTCAGCTCCTGTGTCCAGGCAGGTATCTGTGGAGCGTCCCATGATGAGACCCCCCAACAGCTACACTGGTGGAGCTGCGTTGGAGGACCCCTGAAGCAGTGGGAGCAAGGAAAGGGCACTTCCACCAGAGGACCAACTCACCACCCACCCGAGCTTGCCACCTCCACAGAAAGCAAGCAGAGAGCCAAGACTGGAACTGGGGCAGAGCCACACTGTCCTGCTGGGGATTCAAGGGACACCATGCAAAAGCAGCGGTAGATCTCCTCTCTCAGACTGGTTACAACACCGGACATACCATCCCTCCAAACCGAAAGCCCTTCCTTCACCTACATTTTCAACCAGAACCCTCCTGGAATGTCGAAATTCACAGCTACCAGGTGCATAAAAGGACAGGATCACCGGTTTTCTGCACAACCCTCCAGGCCAGCTGAACCTGCTCCCACCCAGTCCAGCGTCTGGTCTCCTCCACCCCAGGTGATGTCAACCAGCCCTTCAAGGCTTTAACTACCCACACGGACCAATCACCTACTAAGGACCTATGGCTACAGGGAGTTCCAGCACGCACAGAACAAGCCCTTCCAGTCCAGGCACAAGGTACATCATATATCTAACTGCATGCCAACCGATGCCACTGATGCCACTGATGCCACCCATGTCTCACTCGCTCACCTGCAAGACCAGACAGGCCCACTACACTTCCTCCTTTCTCCACCCACAGCCAAGGCCCGGCCTCAGAAACAATCTTGTCATCGGTCTTAGGGACTGACACCCCATATCAGGAGAAGGGGCTCTTTTCAACATCAACAGGGACGGAGTCAGCTCTGTGAGAGCTTCCTCCACACACCATCCCCTGTTATCCTCTCAGGCAGGCACCCCAAGGGCACCTCAGACCAGCACTCCAAGCAGCAGCCACCGTCCACAGCACCTGGACCATTCACCCCTGAACTGATGGGCATGCCTCAGAGCTGACTGAGAAAGAGTCCAGAGGACTGGGTTGCTACCCTTTTGACTTTAGTTGGCGTCATTTTGTCTCTTACAGTTTGCTTGATTTAAAAAGATTATCTTTGCTTCAGAAAACTTGCCTTCAGCTTCTTTTAGTCCAATGAAAGTCTTGGGTTGAAACTTTAAGAAATTGGTTTAAGGCCTTTCATGCTTGGGGCATGGAGGTAAGGATAGCAGTGGGCATTGGGCAGGGCATACCTTTGGTATGGGTAATAGCTGTGGAATGGGCAGGATACCTTTGGGATGGCAATAGCCTGTGGAATAGATAAACCTTCCAGTGCAAGCACAGTGGGACTGTACGGTCCACTCCTCCAGCGTGCCACACCTTTTGCGTCCTTCATTATCAATAATAATGTAATCATTCATCCACATAGCTGTTGGGATAGGTCAGGATACCTGTGAGATGGGCAGGGTATACCTGTTGGTCATGGGTAAGTAGCTGTGGTATGGGCAGGGATACCTGTGGGGATGGTAATAGTTGTTAGGATGGGCAGGGGATACCTGTGGGATGGGCAGGGATACCTGTGGTGCGGCAGGGATACCTGTGGGATGGTAAAATCGCTGTGGGATTGGTAAAGGATTAGCAGTGGGATGGCGCAAGGGATATCTGTATACATATTGGATGGGTAATAGCTGTGGATAGATAAACCTCCAGTGCAAGCATTAGTGGGACTGGTGTGGTCCACCCTCCCAGTTGCCACTCCTATTGGGCCCTTTAATTATCAATAACCAATTTAATCATTCATCTACACATTTCAACATCAACACAACTGTTTATTAAATGCCCCTGTTTATTGTAGGGCCACTCAACATACATGCGCCCAATCTCATCAGTGTGATGAGACAGGCTGAAGAAGCATCCACTTAAGCATCTATTTCATCCTGTCTTGCCACTCACTGCTCCAGCTTGGGGAGTTGACCAGGTGGTTCAGGAGGTTGCGCTGCCTTACTTCGCCCTTCACGTGAAGCTCTGTTGCGGGCCTTGCAATCCACAGTATCTATTAGGTTCGCCCTTGCCTCCATCCCCAGGCTCCATTGTCCCCATTGCCTTGTTGGGAGGTCCACGAGCCTGTTCTGGCCAACATTGCGGTTAGCGGATATATGCGCAGAAGATTTGTTGCAGATGCAGCAAGCTTCCACGATGTTCCTCACAGTCTCTGGAGCGATTTGCTGCATGGTTGGTGAGAATACCTGCGAACCTGTTGTCCAGGATGCCAAAGGCGGTTCTCCACCACCCGCCTTGCCCTGCGACGCCGTTAGTTGAAGAATCCTCTCTTCATTGGTGAGGCATTCTGGGAAGTGTAGGCATTCATGAGGTAGGTTCTGAGGGAGAAGGCGTCATCCCCCTGCCGATGAAGTTAGGCCACATCTATGTGTGGTCGTTGGGCGGGGTCTTGATCTCTGGGAAGCCCCATGATGAGGTTGCTTCCCAGGCCCCTCTTCAGGTGTACTGGCGTTGTAAACCTGGGACATCTGAAGATGAGCCGTGCCTGACAAGCACTCGATGTACATGAACTTGTAGTCCAGCATTCAATACCATGGCAAATGAGGGATGATGCTGGTAGAAGCCTTGTAGTTGTGATTAAGTGCGACCCTGACCTTGTGCTGGAGCTTTGCAGGGGCCACGTGCTTGCCATTCTATGGCTCCAACGGTGTGGGGGAAGTTCCACTTTCTTGATACCACTGCCTCTGCAAACTTTCTTCCAGCCTTCTTCAGTGGTAGCGGACCACTGGGGAGCTCCTCCAAGGTATTTCTTCGGATGATGGCCTGCTACTACTTCCTCTGACCACAATGCTGATTGGTGGTTGTGTGGCCAACCCTCAGCCGTTACTGCATGCTTCCTTTACGTTGTCCCGCCGATGGCCACGGTGGCGTGGATATCAGTGCCACCTTGGAGCCCAGGGTCCAGGCTGGGCTGGGAATGTTGGTGCTCTGCTTGGTCAACCTTGGGTCTCAGCCCACTCCACAACTTCGTCAAACATGGCTGGCGGCATCCTCATGATACGTTCTTGGAATGCACGAGTTTCCTTTCGTTCCCTCATCCTTCCACCGTCAGCTTGCTTATTACCAGTCCGTTACTCTGCTCTTTCTCGCCGATCCAATTCATTCGGACCCAGCACCTTCTTGGATGCCTCTTTGTTCCTTCGCCGTTCAGAACAGGTGAAAGAGCCCGTAGATGGGACTTCGCACTGTTATAGAAAACGATGGCTTGCTATTCAAAAGGAGTGTGTTTTGTGTGATGATCCATGGTGGAGATGACTGGATGCTGTGGAAGAGCAAGAGCAAGATGAATGCTGAAGAGGTCTGCACCTGCTTTTCCTGGTAGGTTGCACTCTCATAGCCATTTTAACTGCTGAGTTTTAGTTTCTAATTTCTGTGAAAGCAAAATAGCTCAACTCAGGGGTGGGCTGCTGGAGTTCTCAGGGGTTTGGGAGACCCCCAGTTCAGATTCTGTGCAGTTTGGAGAACCCCCAAATCCCATTCCTGGGTGACCTCTCCCCTCCCCTCCCAGGAGTCCCAACGTAACCCATTTTAGATGCAGGTAAGTGCAGGGCACGCATGGAGCTTGGGGAGGGTGAAAAATGGGCTACCCAGATATTCGAGAAGGCCAGAAATGGGCCCGCTTTCAGCTTCTAGAGAGCCTCCGGAGCCCGATGAGGCTGTTTTCCCTCTCCCGGAGACTCAAGAAAAGCCTCCGGAGCTTGGGGAGGGCAAAAACACCTCCTCCCCACCATGGTGCAGGAGGCTGACTAGACTACACCCACCATGGCCACGCCCATCCAGCAACCAGGCAGATAACCCATTGCTAAAATTTTTGAAGCCCAGCCCTGGTTCAACCATAGTGCCAAAATGCTTAACATCCATAATCATTATGGTTACAAATTAAGCTCCATCAATCACTGTCACACAACTGGGAAACTTATTTTGTCAACCCTTTGGCATTGGGTGTTCTGTTAATTGTTTTCCAAAACATACTTGTCTGCATGTCTGAGGATTATGATTATGTCACTCAATTCTACGCCAAGTGCCACGTTGTGTTTATTTGTTAGATTTAAATTATGTTTGTTATGTTTTCTTTCTTTATGATGTTTATATGGCTGTCCATCTGCTGTGTATGTCTCTGGGTAACTAACACTTAAAAATAGAAATAGAATTGTTAATTTTCCTAATAGCCTTTTTTTCCCCTGAAAACATCAATTGAAGAATTGTCCTATGTCTGAAAATACAGATAATTCTCAGCTGATGAGCAGAGTTGAGCCCAACATTTCTCTTGCTCAGTGAGATATTTGTTAAGTTAATTTTGTCCCATTTTATGACCTTTCTTGCCACGGTTATTAAGCAAATCACTGCAGTTACATTGGTAACATGGTTGTTAAGTGAATATGGCTTCTTCATTGACTTTGAAGGTCGCAAAAGGGATTCCATGACCCTGGGACACTGCAACCATCATAAATATGAGTCAGTTGCCAAGCATCTGAATTTTGATCACATGGCCGTGGGGATACTGCAATGGTTGTAAGCATGAAAAATGGTCATAAGTCACTTTTTTCAGTGGTGTTGCAACTTCGAATGGTCTCTAAATAAACTGTTGTAAATCAAGGACTACTTGTAAAAACCTAGCTAGCAATGTTTGCAAGATGCTTTTTTCCATGAGTATCTTGTGAATCACCCAAAGTCAGCGGGAGTTGGGTGGCATAGAAAGAACAGTAACATCAACAACATTGATATTTTTTCCCTCATGATCTGAAGGCTGTCTGCCTAGGGACTTCCCTTCATCTAATTCTTCCAACAGCCATCCTGTCAAATGGGCCAGGCTGAGAGATCCTCCCTGGCTCAGAATCAGCTGGTGGTTTCCCATGACACAGAGCAGACTTAATCTCGGATCTCCCTCTCTTTTAGTCTGACATTTCCTACCTAACTCTGGCTCTTCTCCTAGGTAGAATCACAGAGATACTCAGAGATGCATAGAAATGAGCCATTATCATGCAGAATGACATGGACTGGGAACGAAAGGTTCTTTCAATGTCATAGCCCTATTTTGAAAACAGAACACACACAAAAAATTCTACTAAAAATAACTTTCAGGAGCTGCATTAAAAATTATTTGTTGATCATAACTTTTTCTTTGAAAACTCCAAGTAGCTAATTATTGGCAGTGAATGTATAAATTTTGATTGTCCTTCAGGTACTAATTTCCATTCAAACTGCCACCCCTGCAATATACATTAGATCTACTGCATTTGTTACAACTGATGAGTGACTCCCATAGTGCCAGTATTTTAAAGTATGTAATTGCATGATGTCCTACAGTCTGCAAAATGTGTTATTATTGTTATTTATTCTTGCAATGTGTATGCCTCTTCAAAGGCTGTGAGCAGTTTACAACTGATGCAATAAAACAACTGTACCACAATAAGAGCCACTGATGACCAAATCACATATCAATAATCAAAATTCAATCACCATCATTGCAAACCTTTAACCATACACGTAGCTCTGAGAAAATGATATCATTCATTCCCTGTAGAAGGATAGCATTTCAACTGTACTCTGGATTGTTAACGCACAGAGTGAATCCTAAATTCCAGGGCAGAAAATCTGGGGAGCAGACTATCACAGATAAGGCTTGTTTCTAGACTTATACATGATCATTTCAATGGGGACGCACAACATGGCCTTTTTGGTTTGCACTGGATGAACTGACTCTAATAAAGATTAAAAAGTTTTGAAGGTATCATGACTTGAGCCATAGAGGGTTTCACAGATAACAATTAGCAGTTTAAATTGCATCTAGAAACAAATTTGTAGCTATTAATAATTTCTCCAACAAAAAAATAATTGTGGCTTTAGCAGCTGTCATTAATTACCCAGTGGGCAGTTGCATTTTCTCCCAGTTGTATGGTTACCAAGTGAAGGAAATTTGCAGCCTAATTTAGGCTGCAAATCTTAGTAGCACAAACAAATGATGACAAAGATGTAAATGGCTGTTCTTAGCACAGGAGTGCCAAACTGGTGGCCCATGGGCTAGATGCATCACGTGCAGGCCACACCCAGCCCAGCTCCGCAAAGGCAAAAGATGATATGTTGCAATATGTCACGTGACATGATCGAGTTTGACACTCATGTCCTAGCACATCCAATTCCAAAAATGTTTATAGCTGATGTCCCAGTCAAAGCTGGACACAGCCTTTTCTAGTCTGGCCTCCATCTTTTGCTGGAGATGGAGCAATTATTATTAGCTGTCAAAAGTTTTGCATCTTTTGCAATCAGGTCTCTGGGAGAGGCCATCTGAACAGGTCTTTTCTTCCTGTAAAAGTTGGTGACATCAATAAGCCTCATACTTCCCAGATAGTTACCCAAATCCTGATCTGAATTCTGATTTCTTCTTTTGAGCCTATAAGAAAAGTTTACAACTAAATAGCTGCATATTGCATCTGCTTGTATTGTTGGAGATTTAAAAAAAAACAACAACCCCAAATCATTCCCTTCACTGTGGTTGTCTCAATGTTTTAGTTTACATTTACCTTGGCTTCCTCCTGTCCCCTGAATAAGGATAAAAGTAGCAAGATACCTTCACCCACATAATAATAATGTACACTTTTTGGCGGGGGGGGGGGGAGTGAGTGAATAAAGTAATTCAAAAGATGAAACTTGGTACCCTTATATAGAAAAGCAACATTTATATCCACATTTAGGAAGTTTCAGGCCTCACCAGATTTAAGTTAACACATCCTTGAATGGTAGGGGATCAGAGGATATCTCAGTAACATGCCTGAAAGGTTAGAAATGACAGTTTTGCCAGAGTATTTTTGGACAGGAATCAAATTTCAAAAGCATGCTGAGGCTGAGATAGTGGTGGAGTCAGGAAGTGAATGAGGAGAAGCTTACTCATGGAAATAGCCGGAAGAACTCCAGCAGATGATGAAGTTGAAACTCTTGGCATCGGATCCTCCATATCAAGCTTTCTCTGCAGATACTCATTCAGGCTTTTCTTGAGTTCTTTGAAGAAGACAATAACTCCACTGCTTTTTCTATCATTTAGTGAATAACCATTTTGGAGACAATGGCTCAGATTTAGGAGCCAAAGAAAAGAGATACATATATGTGCTTTGCATATATAAAACTGCAGATACAATAACTAAAGGCTTCTTCCACTGGAAAGACCTTGTGAAGAATGATAAATAAGGACCTCAGAATGAGAATTGCAGTATGCTAAGCTGACAATTAATTAGTTGTCAGCCAATTAGAAAACAGGATGTTATCCATTGTGCATACTATCTGCCATGAACTGAAAAAGAGATATTGGACTGATAAAAAAAGTGTCATTAAATTGTGGGATTTGGTATCATAACTAAATATAATAATGGGTTTCAGTTCAGTCATATTATTAAGAAGGACTGGATAAAATCTTGAAGGACAGAATTAATGATAGCAACTAGTCTTGATGGCTACCTATCTTTTAAATCAAAGGAACTATACAGTAATGAGCAATAAAGGTCAGTGATGATTATTCTTGCTTGTGAGCTTCTCATATGCTCTTGATTTGTCACACAGAATAGACTAGAAAGGACTTTGGTTTGATTGAACAAGGTTTCTCTTTTGTTCTTAATTTTTAGTTAAGAGTTGCCATGGCTAAGACCAAGCCTGGTTATGGCTTTTCTACTTAGAAACTCTACAGCTGTAAAAGAGCAGTGGTATTTATTTTCAGAGTCCATAACTTTTTTTAATGACAGGATAATTTTCAGTTTTTCATCCTAGAGGTCATTCTCCTGAATTCAGAATTAGGCGAAGGCTACAACACTGCATGTACAGATAAAAGCTGGCATTTTTATTGTTAGATTGTTAGGCGAAGGCTACAACACTGCATGTACAGATAAAAGCTGGCATTTTTATTGTTAGATTGGTAAATTCAGGGGGCATTGAACCTCCAACAATTTATTTTTCAAAAACACACACATTCTTTTGCAAATTAAACATGGAAATATGGGTGCCAGGAATCAGAACTGATCCATAGCAATCTAGGATAATAAAGTGGCAATTACTATTATGGGTATCTAAATAGCTACATGTAGTCCTGGACTTACTATCACAATTCAGTATTCCATCATTAAGCAGTCATTGTGGTCATTAAGTCATTACATGACTGGTCCAGATTTTACAACCATTTTTACCACATTCCTTAAGTAAATCATGTGGTTGTTGAGAAAATCATGAAGCCATTAAGCATCTAACTTCTTCCACTGATGTTGCTTGTTCAAAACTGGTTAAGAAGGTCACATATTATAATCATGTGACCATGGGGTACTGCGACCAGTTGTAAATGTGAATTGGTTGCCAAGCACCCAAATTACAACAACATAACCGTAAGTGTGTTGGTTGTAAGTGCAAGGACAGATCATAAATAATTTTTCCAAGGCCATTGTAATTTCAAATCATCAGTAAGCAAACAAGTAAGCTGAGGAGGCCCAGTAAATGTCACTTGATAACTTGACTGCAGGAAAACCAGAATAGACACTGCCCAAACTTCAACTTCTGGCCTGATACATGCCAGCTTAATTGCAAATATGATTTTAGATCTATTAGGTATAACGCAACTGACAGAGCTTAACCTTGTTTGCCTTTCAGAAAAGGTGAGGACAGTGCAAAATGGGTTTTGGAGCAGGTAACATTGATAGATTTTTCGGTTTGGGACAGTCTAAAGCAAGGGAGGGGCATGGCCTTTTTATGACTTGTGGGCTTCAACTCCAAGAATTCATGAGTCAACCATGCTGATTCATGAATTCTGGGAGTTGAAGTCCACAAGTCATAAAAGGGCCATGGTTCCCCATCCCTAATCCAAAGCACTGATTCTTTTGCGTCTTTCCTTTTGGGAAAGGTGAAAACTGAATGAAGCTGGATTTCAGACACCTAACATTTATAGTTGCTGCAGAACCAGTGGTGGGATTCAATTTTATTTACTGCCAATTCTGTGGGCCTGGCTTGGTGGGCACGGCAGGGGAAGGATACTGTAAAATCTCCATTCTCTCCCCACTCTTGGAGGAAGGTTACAGCAAAATCTCCATTCCCACCGCACTCCAGGGGAAGGATACTGTAAAATCCCCATTCTCTCCTCACCCCACAAGCTTGCTTTCCAGCTTCATTCACCTATGCAGGGCAACAAAAGGAGACCCAGCCGATCAGTTGGGACTTGGGAGGCAGAGAATAGATGGGGGCAGGGCCAATCAGAGGTGGTATTTGCTGGTTCTCAGAACTACGCAAAATTTCCACTACTGGTTCTCCAGAAGTGGTCAAAACCTGTGTGCAGAACCAAAGGTAAAAGTGGCATTGAGAAGTGGTTTCTCGGAAGAATGTACTGTAAACAGCTTTCTAAACAGAAGTGATATTCAGCAGGTTCTGACCAGTTCTGAATAACTGGTAGCAGAAATTTTGAATAGTTCAGAGAATCAGCAAATACCACCTCTGACTGGAGATTTTACAGTAACTGTCCCCTGCCATGCCCACCAAGCCATGCCCACAGAACTGGTAGAAAATTTTTTTGAATCCCACTACTGTTTCTAAAGTTTTGAAATAAGCTATTTGCCTGAAGCCAGGTGGCCTCTGTAGATGTGTAGAAGTTTTGACTCTACCCATGAAATCATCTGGTTTGGAGTACAACCTGTTCCCCATGAAAGGTTTGAAATATGAGGATTTCAGCACACATCCTGTATGGTCAATTCTCTGTCATTTCTACTGAGGACAGGTTATGAGGCACTGTGGAAATGTACTCACTTTGCATGAAAGGAGGCTGCAAAACTCTTGAGTGATGAGATCAGGTTTTGGCACATTACTAGGTGCCTTTCCATATTGTTTTCATATTCTTCACTTCTCTAAGTAATTTGAGAAAAGAGTTCCAGAGACATCATGTGCCTTTTATTACCTTTTATAAATGCACAAACATTGGTACCTTTGGGATCTGATCATGGGGCCTGGGCCTGCAGCCATAAGTCAAGAGAACTCCAAATGACAGCTAGAGATTGGCATCAATGACAGACTAGGCTACTGATAGCTGATAGACATCTCCAGACCATTTAAAAGAAAAAGGAAATCATGCCATTCAATCATCTTTCATTCTTTGTAGTTATGTGGCCCGTGAAGACATTGGAACAGAGAGTAGTCCAGCTTCTTACCATCCCGTTGTCTGTTTGCCCTCCAATATAGCATCTGATTAAATCAGCCAATGGTCCTGTAGGAAAATATGTGTTTTTTTAAAAAAAGCACACAAAATGTTCATTGTGGTGGGCAAGGCATTTGAAGCTGTGGCAGAGAAATTAAATTATTATGAGGTTCTCCAGGGCCTACTGCCTGTGGTTTCCTTGATCTGGACAGAGCCAATGAACACAGAAAGAATAGCAACCCTTTGATGCTCCAGGTGTTGCTGAATGATAGTCTCAGTCATTCCAATTAGAATGGGTAATGGTGAAGGATGCTGGGACTTGTATTTCAGCAACATCTGCAATGTCGCCTTGCCAAGGCTATGTGTGCAGATGAAGGGGGGGGGGAACCCAAGCATAAGGACAGTGTGATAAAAGTACATCAGTCTCTCAAGACAATGGCCTATTTCACATACAATAGTTCCATTCCCACTCCTTTCTTGGGCCACATAAAACTTTAAAGCCTCATCATTCACACCCCAAGAACTCCAGTATAATATACATATACTTATTTGTGTGTGTGAGAGAGAATTTAATTAATTTAACTCAGCTAAGCTGCCTAGATGCAAAGCCTGTCCTATTATTGCTTGGTTTTGCTTTTTAAGAACTTTGTGTTTGGTTTGCATGAGTGACAGAACTAATTCATTTTATTCTGAATCAATGTAAGGAGAAAGAGTCATGACTTTATAAAACAGTCTTCCCCGTACTAGTGTCCTCTAGAAAGTGTGGTGGGTTAGGAGAATATGATGCTGTGGTCCAAACGTTAGAAAAAAGTATCAAGTTTGAGTATAACAGTTTATTCTGAGATCTGACAGAAATAGGTGTTCAGAATAGACTCCTCTTTTACCACTTCAGTTATCGAGGGAGATGAAGAATTTTAGTTCTTGCACTTATTTATTTATTTTATTCATTTATTTATTTTGTCAAGTGATTATAAGATAACAGGTATAAGCATAAATATAGTTATGAATACATGAAATTGATACATATAAGAAAAAGAAACAATAGGACAGGGACGGTAGGCACGTTGGTGCGCTTATGCATGCCCCCTATAGACCTCTTAGGAAAGGGTCAATAGTAGACAGTCTAAGCTTAAAGTTTTTGGGGTTTGGGGATAAAAACCACAGAGTCAGGTAGAATATTCCAGACATTGACCCCTCTGTTGCTGAAGTCATATTTCCTGCAATCAAGTTTGGTGCAGTTTACCTTGAGTTTGTATCTATTGTGTGCTCTTGTATTGTTATGGTTGAAGCTGAAGTATTCATTGACAGGTAGGACATTGCAATATATAATTTTATGTTTTACTTATATTTACTAATATAATTTTATAATTTTACTTAGATTGGACTGAAAGCGGCGTAGTTCTAGGTTTTCTAGGTCTAGAATTTCAAGTCTGGTGACATAAGCTATTCTGCCTCAACCTTTGTAAATTGATTCTGTTGTAGCATGTCTTTGATGCAGTCTCTGCATCTTCTTCTGGGTCTGCCTCATGTTCTTTGGCCTTCTCCTCTTTTTGAACACACCTTGTAGGATATAGTATCCCAAGACATCCACTTCACTTAATTCCTGCCGCCCCCTGCACATTATAATCACTACAAATATTTCCAGAATCCTCTTCCCCCCTTCTAAATCCTACTCTGTAGCCTCATCATAGTGATGGAGGGGTAGAAGAGAATAAACTCCCAGCAAAATTATCCCAGGCACGAAGGTCATCCCAGCTGCCCACTTAAACCAAGTGGGCTTGTATTTTGGGCATCAGCAATATAGGAAGACACTAAAAACAGGTAACCATATTAGTGACAATGGCAAATGCGTCAATTCAGACTGCACTGGAGAAGGCTATGGTAAAGCATTCTTGTATTTTTACCAAGAAAACCACATTAGAGAGAAAATATGAAATGATTGACAATATAGTACAGGATAATGATCCCCCATGGTTGGATGGCATTCAACATGCTACGGATGAAGAGCTGAGGATCTTTCAAAGTACTAATGGTGTTTATGATGTAACTGGATTAAAGCTTTTGAGACATCGGGTTGCTGATGTTGCCATTCAGGAAAAGAAAACCTGAAGCCGCAAAGACAGAATGAAAGAAGTATGAATACCGGAAAGCTCAACACAGTAAAAGATTGAATGAAGCTACTACAAATAAAAAACTTAGCCATCAATAAATTGAGATGTGGCACTAGACTCCAGGGCAGGAAAAGGGGTTGGGGGAGGTAGCAGCTGTCATTTGGGAGTCCCTGTTGGCCTAGGTTTGGGGTGTCAAATTTCATTGATGGCTCCATCAGGGTTGTGTTTGACTGGGGGGGGGGCATGACCAGGGAGGAGTTGTGTTGGGGGTCACTTACAGGGACCTCTTGCAGTGCTCTGCTAGCGAAAATGGATGCAGCCCTCCCAAGCTCCATTTATGCTGGCAGAAGCACTGTGGGCCGGTCCTTCACTATTTCCAGGGTGGCCCCGCAGGCCAGATCTAAGCACCCCTAATAAAAGTTTGAGTTTGACACCCCTGGTTTAGGTAATTTCATGGCTAATCTCAGAATAGTAGCCACACATTGGACATAGTTTTCTCATCAGAGCAAGGGGGGATCCCTTGTTCCCTGCCCTGTAGGATGCTGCAAGACTTGGTGCTCTCTCCACTCCTTTTTAATATTTACATGAAGCTGCCAGGTAAGAACATCCACTGTCACAGGGTGAAGTAATATCAGATGATATTCAGATGTATATCTCCATCCCAGATGAAGTAAGTGATATTGTGGGTGCCTTTTTGTGGTGTTCAGAAGCTATGAGAGTCTGGATATGGAACCACAGGATTCAAGTGAACCCAAGTGAGATGGAGTGGCTATGGGTAAGAGGCTCCTCTGTAGCTGAGGGTTTACTATTTTTGGTCCTGGAAAGGGTTGCATTGCCTTGGATGGATGCCATGCCTATTCTTGAGGTCCTCCTGGACTCACAACTAGTAGTCATGGTTAGGAAGGTCCCCCTGTGCTCCCCCCATGCACCCCTCCAACACCCCTTTTTGCCTCCTGGGCCTCAGGGAAGCCTCCTGCGTAAGGCAGTAAGGCATCAAGGGGGATCCCGGCACAGCTGATCATTAGAAGGGGGAAAAAGAAATACCTTAAGGAGTGACTGGGCAGGGAAGAATGCAGCCAGCGATGTTGGGCATGCATGATAACTGACTGGGTAGGGGTGGGTGGAGAGGGGTGGGGCCAGCTAGGGATATGATTTTCTGGTTCTCCGAACTGCACAGAATCATAACAACCGGTTCTATAGAACCAGTCCGAACCAGTAGAATCCCATCCCTGCTTTTAATGCTCTTCATGGCATGGGACCAGGTTACCCGAGGAACCATCTCAACCCAATTATATCAACCCATCTTACCTGATTAGGCAGGGAGGGTATGTTGTGGATTCCATCAAGTAAAAAATTCTGACTGGATCTGGGGATAGTGCCTTCTTTGCCATTGCCCCTGCCTTTTCGAGCACCTTATCCCAAAAGTGAAGCCACACTCTTCTGGCTTTCAGAAAAAGGGTTAAGACCTGGCTTTGCCAATTGGCATGGGGGTCAAAGAATGATATGCAGCCTTGAGGAGAGTTGATGTTGTGAGGAAGTTCTCTCTACCTTAACTCCTTAACTTTTAATATTTAACCCTAACATTTAAAATTCTGCTGTTAACCATGTCCATATTTATGTTTTTTTATATTATGACATCCTTTTTATTGTAAACTGCTCAGAGTCACTTAGGTGGCATGGGAGGTCTAGAAATGTGATGAATAAATAAGGAAAATAAATAAGAAGCCAATCTATATTCCAAGACCAAAAAAAGAGATTTAACAGAATGTGTAAACTACCATACAATATCTTTAGTTTCACATTGTAGCAAAATAATGCTTAAGATCATCCAATGCATACTAGATCCCTGCAAAGAAAAAGAGATGCCAGATATTCAAGTTGGCTTTAGAAAAGACTGAAGAACCCAAGACATTATTGCCAAGGCACACTGGATAATTGAAAAAGTCAAAGAATAAATACCAAAAAGAAGTCAGTACGTGCTGCATTGATTATAGAAAAAGCCTTGGATTGTGTCAGTCATGTCAAGCTGTAAAATGTGCTCAGAAAATTAAGAATCTTCGAAAATGTCTTTGTCGTCATGAGAAATTTATATTCGGGTCTGGAAGACAGAAGCCAGTACAAGGAGAAACGAACTGGCTCCAGGTTGAGTGTGATAAGGTTGCATACTCTTCCCTTATTTATTCAGCCCACATGTGGAATACATATGAAGAGAAGCTGGATTAAAAGAAATAAGCATGGAAAAAGAAACATCAATAACCTGCAGTATGTTGATGATGCTACCCTGATTGCTGAAAATGCAAGCCCTAGAATTAAAAGTCCCAGTGAAAAAAATGGGGCTAACATTAAATATAAAAAAGACCAAATGAATGACAACAGGTAAAGTAAATCAGCCTTTAGAACTGATGATGAAAATATTGAAATGGTAGATAGCTTCTGCCCTTTTAGGATCAACTGTCAACAATAAAAGAACAAGCTGTGAAAAAACAAACACCCCACAGATTAGCATTTGGTAAAAAAAAAGCTTTGGTAGAGATATTGAAATGCCATAATGTTATCTAACATTGGCAAGGATCAGAAACATGCAAGCTATGATATTCCCTATAATGCTCTATCTGAAGCAAAAGTTGGACTTTAAACATGCAGGATAGGAAGAGTATTGATGCTTTTGATCTTTGATGTTGGAAAAGACTTGCGAGAATATTACAGACAGGCAAGAAAACAAACTGATTGTTCATTGAATAAGTCCACCCACAGTTCTCACTTGAGGCACAAATGGCCAGGCTCAAATTATCCTATTTTGGATCCATTATGCAAAGACTCAGCTCTCTGGAGAAGAATGTAATGCTGGGAAAGATAGAAGGAAAGAGAAGAAGGGGCAACCAGCAACAAGGTCATTGAATTCAATTTCAGAAGTGATAAATGCATCATTGAGCCGTAGAGGCGCAGTGATTCGAGTGCAGTATTGCCGGCTACTTCTACTGACTGCTGGCTGCCTGCAATTTGGCAGTTTGAATCTCACTAGGCTCAAGGTTGGCTCAGCCTTCCTTCCTTCCTTCTGAGGTGGGTAAAATGAGGGCCCAGATCGTTGGGGACAATAGGCTGACTCTGTAAACCGCTTAGAGAGGGCTGAAAAGCATTGTGAAGTGGTGCATAAGTCTAAGCACTATTGCTATTGGGGGTCCTGAAAGAGCAGGTTAGGAATAGCTTATCTTGGAAAATATCTATTTATGTGATCATTAGAAACTGAAAAAAAAATTGATAGCACATGATCAATCAATATTTTCAGGATACAGAGGCTGAGTTTGTTCAGGGAAGTGATGTTGATCAAGGACGGCTTTAGCCTACAAGGTTAAATTAGGTTGTAGTGATGGAAAAGGTAAGTCAGTCAACATTTGGAGTTCTTTGTGCTTGGACAAAGGAAAAGTGGGATCTCGCTATTAAAAAGGATGGCAAGATAAATAATCTCGTAGCACCACCAAGTGATCACTAATTTTATATAATTTTATTGGATAAATTGGAAAATTTCATTCAGTCTGCAAAATCCACAGCCAATAAACTGGACTGATGCCGGATTGATAGGAAGATTGAATGAAGTAGACTATGAGAAACTGCTGTTTCCACTTCCAGTTGCCATTAGCTATGTGAATAGGGGTTTCCCTCCCTCTTTTGCAGAGATGTCTGTGGCATCTGTAAAAAGCAGTTAGGGGATCATTTACCCTGGGGAGCGATATGGTGTCATTTCCATCACACTTGGCCATTGGAAATGTCCTAAAACATTAAGAATAGGGAAGTGATTGACTTTGTTTTCTATTTCTCATCTCCACCATCTGTTCTTTCCATGTTGTATTTCTGAAATCACCCACATGACAGCAGGGTTTATCTGGGATTTATTATTCTGAAGATTACTTTGAAAGCCTTTCAGGAGAGAGAAAGAGAGAGAGAGAGAGAGAGAGAGAGAGAGAGAGAGAGAGAGAGAGAGAGAGAGAGAGAGAGAGGTGACTAGGAAGGCAGGTAGATTTTTCAGGTTTCCTTTGTTTCTGAACTGCTCTAAATCTAGGCAGTTTCTCATCAACTCCAAAACGCACCAATATCTTTATAAATATGTGTGTTGTGGGATAATGTTTCAAGTCTTTTTTTAAAAAAGGAAATAAGTAGTTTGGAAATATATGCTGAAACACAAAAGGGTGGGCAAACTGTTCAAAATAGGAAAAACAATGAGACCAGACATTGTCGGAAATCTATGGGAATTTCTAATACTGAATAGATTGCAAATCACTCTGCAAATCACTTTGGAATTTCCAACTTAAGAGAGAAGGGAGAAGCACACCTTGCATAAAACCATTGTCAAGGGCTGTAAAATGCCCCTGCACAACAAGCTATTGATTTTGTCAACTGGTGATAGGTATTGTTCTTGGCAGCTTCCCCCATCCTTGCCTCCACCCTGCTTTCATTGTGCTTGGGAATTATTAAGAGGCTGCCTGTTTGAGTAACCACCCTTTTTGGGTGCCTTGAGTCAGCTTTATTGATCGACACTCTTGACCGAAGCACAAAATTGACAGCAATGCTTGCTCTATGGAAAATTTGCAGTCGGGAAAGGAACTGCCATATTCTAGCCATTTGAGCATCATTTTTCCTGGAGAAGAATGGGGCTGAAATCTGCCGTCCAGCAAAGAGGTGCTCCTCTCCTTTAATTGAGATAAATCTGACTTGGTGCCGGCAAGTCGTGTTACACAAAAAAGCAACGCTTAGGGACTGAATCAATCAAGGCAGTTGATCATCTCTGCTGATTTTCGTTTGGCTCTTAATTAATTTGCAAGCAACTTGCGAACCTATTACAAGTGCTGAGGAGTGCACTAATAAACTCCTGGCTCCCTGCTGCTTTAGTACTTTGTATTGATTGATGACTGCCTACCAGATCCCTTTTGATTGTTCTTGGGCAGCCCGCCTTCATCCCAGCCACACTTTCTCATTTCATCCTCTCTCTTCTCTCTTTCTCTCTCTCTCCTTCCCTCCCTCCCTCTCCTTCTGACCCCCCTCTCTCCCTCTCCCGTCTCCCTCCCTCCCTCCCTCTCTGAGCAATTGCCATTTCCTACTGTCAGGCAGCATTTCAAGCAAACAAGAACTGAGGGTTTTGAAAGACTCCCTCTCCCCCTCTGCAATTGAATCCTTGGAGAAGTAGTTCACCAAGCAGGAGGCAAGCATTTCTCCCCTTCCTAAAGCTGTCTGATTTGTCTGGAGGGGAGAAAAAAAAACCCCAACCAAATTGAAAACCAACCCAAATGATAAACTTTTGTGCCACTGTCTGTGAATGCATCAATTTGCTACCTCCCGTCAGTGCTCTGTTCCATGATTAGTCTTTCGAAAGTGTAGGAAGACTGGTGGGTTTTGCCCTAAAATCAGAAAAAAAATAAGACATAATTTCTTCCTTTGTTTTCCCCTCCCCTGCCCCTTTTAAAAATACAGTTCAATATTTTGTGGCATGAAAAGCTCCAGACCCAAGCTCTTCTCAAACCACTTTACAAGCCTCAGAGTTCTGCTGGCCTCAATAATAAAAGGTATAGGAAGGGCAATATTCACTGCTCTAATGTTTTTTTAAATCACTCATATTGGCAAACGTTGGAAGTGAATTAAGTTACTGGTAGATCACTTCTGTAGCTATTCTCAAGAGCAATGAGGTGTGGGGAAGAGCTTGGAAGGCCTAGAATACTTTGGATTCTTAGTCCTTCCTGGTTCACCCTTTGATTAATCCTAATTAAGCCCTCTTTTATGCCAGAAACAAAAAAACAAACATCCCAGCAGTGATTTGGGAGAAAGAAGGCCCCCCAACAGTTGTAAGGAGGGGGGACATATAGTACTGTTAGTCATCAGATGGTTGACCTCCTGAGCCATCAATATAACACTGCAGTTCAACTATGGCTGTTGTACGTAGCCCTATTTATATGTACATATTTCTGTTGTACAAGGCTGAAGCTCTTGAGAGCTTTAACTTCTCAGAAAATTCAGTAATTTTTTTGAGAGTACACATGAACTTCAATTTTTTTAATACAGCTTTATAGTCACGAGTGCAAGAAACTATTGTCTGTCTCTCTAGTTTATTTTATCGATCTATCTTTCTATCTATCTAAAAAGGGACTCTACTCTGATTTTTGTAATGCTATAAGCAAACTTATTTGGGATAGGTAAATTTTAGAGCTTTAAATTTTGATTTACAAAGATCTTTGCTTTTAAATAAACCTCATCCAATCCAAAAACAGATTTCCTCCTTTGAATTATGTGGACTAGATCCTTCTGAGTATCTACTTTAATAGTTCCTTCTCATTAGCAATATAAATGGGACATGTCATTCCACAAATGAACATTAGGATTTGTTCAGAGAGGGAAGAGCTTGTGGATGAGCTTCAGACCTTGAGATTAAGTGATTTTCTTATCATTTGATAGCAGTCTACTGGCCCTTAGATTTTAGGCTCCATGAAGCCAGCTGAAAAAATTTAATACCTGGATCTAGATTTTTCTCTATGAGTTTACAAAAACACTCTACATATACTAATAATCATATTACAGAAAGGGATCATAAAAAGGGATCATATCATATTTAATAAACAGGCTGCCAAACTTTTGTTGGCCTAAGTAAAACGGTCCAAACAAAAAAAAACAGGTATTTTAGAACAATCCAACTAAATTTGAACTGCACTGCATTACATTGAGATGAATTTGAAACTGCAGTTCTCCATTTCAGCATTAGAATCTACATTCAGGTCCTATAACAGGAATAGATCTATAAATAAATCAAGTCAAAATGCTTTGATTTCTCCAGAAGATTTAGTCAATGCCAGCAAATGTTTTTGTCTTCCCTGGTACTGTGAGGCAAGACCAGGATATGATTTGATTGATGTTTTCTCTTTAGGCAGGTGTTGAAATGATTATTATTTGTTTCCATTTTTAACACTACCCTCTCACCTTCTATTTCATTCTCAAAACAATTGCATGAGATCATCTAGGCTTTGACAAGCCCAAGGTCACCCAGATAGCTTTACAATTGAATAGAAATAAGAAGCAGGTCACAGCCATTCTTCTCTGACTCTTTTAACCAGCATTATTGTTATTTTTTCTTTTTCTTTTGGTGAGACAGGAGGAGGGAGGGGAAAGGGGAAAAAGCATAGAGCACACACCCTTTATATAATAAACGAAGAATTATTTTACAAGTGTGTGTGTGTGTGTGTGTGTGTGTAAGAGAGAGAGAGAGATTGCTCAATAGTAAGAAGAGATATTAAACATATAGATTTGCATTTGCTATCCAGATTTTTAAATAGTTTCCAAACAGGATTTTAAGAAATTAAATGCTAGTTGGAATACAGAAAAGGAGATTCAATTATTAGTTGATCAAAAATGAGTGTGTTTCTAATACAGTAATTAAAATAATAATAATACAATGTCCTTTTCCTTTGTCCTCCTGTTCATATCTCAAATATGTAGTCCATTCACTTATAAGCAGCACTAAATGTTCAAATTCTAAGAAAGTTTACCAGTAAAATATATTATTAAACTGATTCTTAGTAAAATTTGCTATTCGTTCACCCAGGAAACAAGGTATTCCTTCTGGTGTGTGTGTGTGTGTGTGTACACATGTTAATGCATTCATTCATATTTGGTATTCTATTCATTCATTCATTCATTCATTCATTCATTCATTCATTCATTCATTCATTCACTCACTCATTCATATATATTGAAGGTATAAACTATGTTCCCCAATTCAATTTAATAGAAGACGAGCTAGCCATATCTGTTGCCTTTTTCAAAAAACAGTTGAAAACATCTGAAAAAAATATATCTAATATTCTCAACCCAATAAGCTGTGGTTTCCAAGCTGTCAATTGCCAGGGAAAAAATGATTTTGACCAAAGAATATTTTCCTTGTATTTTTGAATGTGAGGGTTCTGAGAAAGCAATTAGTCATTTGGCTCTTGTTTTATACAAAACAGTTCATTTTAAATGACAAGTATCCGCAACATTCTTGGCTGTCACTACTTCATGCTACTCTCAAACAAACTACTTAAAATCATAGCATTAAAACTTGAAATTGAAGAACCCATGGTTTACTGGAGCAATCACATGTTAAATACTTCTCCAAGAAGAAAGAATTTAGAGCTGCATTCACTCAACTCAAATCTTAGCACCAAAAATGATGATCAGTATGAGCTTTTTGCAGAAAACAGACCATGTTCCCTACAAATGGTTCTGATAGATATTTAAATCAGAAGAGATATTTCTGTCCAATAAATTGATCACAAATTGTAGCTGAGATACTATATCAAAAGTCCTTTCTGACGAATGTATCTTTTCTTTAATGTATACTCAGAGCATTTGCACCAAGAGAAATTCCT
Organism: Laticauda laticaudata; assembly: GCA_004320025.1. Taxonomy (NCBI): domain Eukaryota; kingdom Metazoa; phylum Chordata; class Lepidosauria; order Squamata; family Elapidae; genus Laticauda; species Laticauda laticaudata. The sequence goes on from BHFT01072644.1 coordinate 22,896, forward strand.
TGTGTGTCCAATCAGGTTTGGCCAATAAAAAATTCCTATTCTATTCTATTCTATTCTATTCTATTCTATTCTATTCTATTCTATTCTATTCTATTCTATTCTATGCTATGCTATGCTATGCTATGCTATTCCTATTCCTATTCTATTCTATTCTATTCTATTCTATTCTATTCAAAGAAAATGAGCATTATGAGCTCTAGGTTGGGGATTAGTAAACTCTAAAACATCTTGTAGTTCACTTCACAAAACTCTTAAAAATTCACCACATAAAATAACACAGTTAAGAGGGGCCAAAGAGTTCAACTCCCAATTCAATGAAGAAATCCATATTAAAGCATTTCTGTCAAATGACTGTTAAGCATCAGGGGAACATTCAGTGAAGAGGAACCCCCAATTCTTAGAGAAAGCAGTTCTTCTAATAAACTGCTTTTACAGAAAAGAATATTTCCTACCATTCAGTCAGACTGAAACTCAATATCATACATATCATTTTACATTAAAATCTCATGAAGAAGAATGACATTTCCATTACCCCTGGCACAACAGTGATAGCTAATGTTTTAAAATATATTTGATGCATATGAGCTTCTGATGAAATTTCTGCTATTATGTTAGTGTTTCTAAGAACCTATATTAGTCATTCCTCCCTTGCCACTCACTGCTGTGGCAAGCCTGTTGTTTGTCTTTTCTTGAAGTAAAATTTTTGTTTATCAATCCATGAGCTCTCAAACAGTGAGTTGTGAATTCCCAGGGGGTGGGTGGGGGTAGGAATGGGGGTAGAAAGAAGAGATCAGATTAAAAAAAAAAAAGAATTGTAGAGTGCAAGCAAAATATAAACTCTGTCAAAACTCCCTTTGGGTTTGACTCTTAGTTTTGCTTGAGCTAGCAGCGAGTGGTTGGAATATCACAATATTTGAGAACCCCTGTAAAGTACAGATTAAATTAATGTTTGAGAACCCTCTGTAAAGTACAGATTAAAATGTAGTTATTATTATAGCTAAAATTTATTTTTTGACCAGCTGTATCCCCCATGAAATAATTTTATTCATGGAGGGAGGATGTCACATAAATTCATTAAATATTTTAGAGACTTGTGATATTAAAAAATTTGAAGAGCTCAATATTAATCCCTTCCCTTAGGAAAAAAATGTCTTTGCTAAATATGTGTTGCCCATCTTTTTCTTGTTTTTCTAGCCCAACCCATTTTTTTTTCCTTTTTGTTTTCCTAAGAAATATAGAAAAGGATTCACCTGGATTCAAACAAGAAAAGTAATATCAGTAATATCAAAATAAATGGTTTCTTGAATAAGCATCGAGGAAGTCATTTCCTCCAATGGAGCCATTTTCCTTGGGAAGCAATTTCATGCTGCTGAAGTCCTGAAAAGAAACATCTATTGAGCCAATAAATAGAAATGTTTTTCATTTGTCCTTCTATTTAACTTTCTATTTTCTGAGCAGGTATTAAAGTCAGTATCCAAAATACTGTATATGACACCATCCTGGGTCCTTGGTTCCATAGCAGGAAGGATGCACTAACTGGCCCTTCATTCTCTGTGGCTCTAATGGACTCTAAGCAGGGATGGGCTGCTATGGGCTCCCACAGGTTCAGTTGATCCTCTAGCTGAGGTTCTATCCAGTTCGACGAACCTGAAAATCCCACCCCTGGTTGGCCCTTCCCACCCACCCCCGCCCCTCCCAAGAGTCTCCATGCAGCCCTATTTGGATGCCAGGTAAGTTCAGGGTTTGCATGGAAACTTGGGAAGGGAAAAACAGGCTTCCCAGAAGTTCTGGAAGGTTGGAAACAGGCCAGTTTCTGGCCTCTGGAGGGCCTCCGGAGCCTAGGGGAGGCCATTTTCACCCTCCCAGAGGCTAAAGGAACGTCTCCAGAACCTGGGGAGGGCAAAATATGGGTCTTCTGGAAATTCTGGAAGGCCAGAAGGGCCTCCAGAGGCCAGGGAGGCCATTTTCACCCTCCTGGAAAGCCTCCAGAGCTCAGGGAGGGCAAAAATGCCCCCCCATCGTGGTGCAGGAGGCTGGATAGGCCACACCCACCATGGCCACACCTACCCAGCAACTGGGCAGAGAATGGATTGCTAAAAATTTTGGAGCTCATCCCTGACTCTAAGCCATGTGGTGTCCCTTCTACCACTCTAGCAGGCTCACCATGGCAGTTATTAGTCTTTCAATATAGGGTGGACAGAGAGGTCGAATATGAAGATCTTGTGCCAGAGAAGTTCCAGAAGTTAATAAGTTAACATCCCATTTAGTTTATTTTCTAAAAAATGGACTGGGTCAAGAGCTCCTCAATGATGTTTTCCCTGGTTGAATGGTGACTTTAAAATTGGTTCTCAGACATAGTCTGATCGTGTAAGCATTGCATAATGCTCACTCTTAAAAAACCTGCCCTATATAAACAGCTTTGAACATTTTATGGAGATTTCAAACTATAACTAATTATAGCTTTCTACCTGTACAAAACAAGACTTTTAATTGTGTAGTTTCTCTGTTGAACCCCATCCATGTTCCTTTCATTGATAGGACTTCTGGAACAGAATAGGAAAAATAATGGGCTATCATCAAGAGGTGCTAGAAATATTTACAATAGAAATGTTTACCATTAAGACACTAAGTATAACCTTTGGTTTATGCAGATTAACATCTTAAGCCTGGGATCTCGAAACTTGACAACTTTAAGACTTGTGGACTTCAATTCCCAGAATTCCTCCAACAGTCATGTTAGCTTAGGACTTCTGGGAGTTCAAGTATGCAAGTCTTAAACTTGCCAAGTTTCAAGACCCTTGTCTTAAACAATCACTTCATGATTTTTTTTTAAATTGTACCCAACATTATTATTCCCCCTTTTTCATTTTTCAGTCTTTCTAAATTTTAGCTTGACGCTATGTTTTCTAGAATCTTCTAGAATTCTGATATTTTAATTTCCCATAATAACACTCTGTTATTGCATCATCTCAGACAATTGTTTATTCATTTCCGATGTTGTCAGATTATGAGTTAGCTACACCGTGATCTACCTTAGAACCTGTCTGAACTAAGGAACTGGATACTTGGATTTTAGTGCAGCCATATAATAGATTCATGTCTAGTCTTTGGCAGGTTGGCCATTATTCTTCTGCCATAATTTCCTGCTTGTCATATCAGAGTAATATACAGCCAATGCAATAAAAGTTTATCGAACCCTTTGACTCAAACAGCTAAATAAAGGAAAAGAATATTCCCCACTGACATCTGAGTACAAAACTCCAAGCCCTTTTTTAAAATAAGTCAAATGAAAGGAACTGAATCAGAATTATTTTTTTAACCACTTGGCTGCTATTAATCTGAACCTTGCCTTGACAAGAGCTATTCATTTTTATTCTATTAAATTATGTCAAAATACCATTTCTAGCTAAGTCCCCTGATGGTACCAAGGATCTAAACTGGGAAATATAGGAGTGGCAGCTGACACACTAGTCTTAATTTGTGGCAAATGGGGTTGGGACCTCATAGGAATAAAGACTTTGATTCCAGCTAATTGATATGTGGCTGCTACAGATTTCCTAGTCTTTATGTGGTAGCAAAAATATACTGAGACACACTGTACAATAGTCATTGCCTCATCGCAATAAGTTGGTTTTTCTGGCTATATTAAGCCCTTCAAATTCAAAACCTTTTTTTCCTTCTTCTGTTCCTTTTGACATTCATATAATGCTGGCATCATTCTTTCCTGGTCTTAGAACTTAACACTAAAAAAGAGAAGGATAATGAAACGTTCATTCGAATTGTAGAACTGTGAAGTTGGAAGGAATCACAAAGATTTAACCAGAACCCAACCTTCTGCAATTTGCAAGAAAACAAACTGCTTGTCAAGATTCTTAAAATCTCCAGAACCATCCATGTTTATAGGCAGACAGTTCCCTCCCCTACAAATCTTAATTCAAAATGTCTTTGCTTATGGCTTGCATTTAATATATGCTGCATTATTGGGAAGAAGTACAAATGAATATAACAAATGGTTTAATTTTAACTGTCATGGGTATTGGTAATCTTTTCTTGTGATCTGTCACATTCAGATGTTTTCAACATGTAATTTCATGGACGTTGGTTTTTCAATAGGATTATCTTTCTAAATCCCATAAGAACACAATTAAAAGCCATTGCTTGAATTTAGAAACATTTTGATCAGTTTTTAACTTCCCCCATATTTTTTTTATATAGCCTTAATATTTCTATTGGGTATGATTCGTGTTTTGATAGAGACTATATTCAAGAACTAGCATCACATTTTAACTCGGCATAAGAAAATACCCATCCCTCACCAAAATAATCTAAAAAGAGAGTAGATAGATGATAGATATAAACAGATAAATGATAGCTAGATAGCTAGATAGCTAGATAGACATACAGTTGTTAGTAGGTAGGTAGGTCAGTAGATAGATAGATAAATAGATATAATAGAGAAAAATACTGGTGATTATAGCCTTCTTAATACAGTTATATGAGGCTCATTTCCAGTTAGAACGAAATGAATTCATTCTCTAGTTCTGTTTCATTCTCACCCAAAGTTTTACTGGATGCATTTGTTTTTAAAATATGTACATAATTGAAACCCTTCAGTGACTTTGAGCAGCAGGGATGCAATAGATGTTCTCCCCTCATTGACATAATGGATCAAAGGGAATCTGGAATAGTGTCTCTGGAGGCAAATGATTCAGCAGATAACTTGCTCCTATTGATGTAATGGAGTTTAGTCAGTTGTGTATTTTCTCTGCTTAAATAGGTCAGACTTGCTCTTCATGTGTAAGTAAATGCAGCATTTTCAGTATCATCTCTTTTTCCCTGGATAAAGACTGCAAATAAATACGGAAACAAGGCTGGATGATGCATTTCTTTGCAGCGGTGCTTTGGCCCTTGCAGAGGTCTGCTCTTCATTATGACAGCTCTATTTCAGGTTGGCACAGAACTCTAAAAGACGTCAAGTTGGTTTTTTTTTTTTAATAAACAGCAGAAGAGCACTACATTTTGCAAGAGCCAGAGAGCTTCTTCATAAACATTTCTGAACCATGTGGAGGCCGAGAACACATGAGCATGTATAAGAAATAAACATCAGATTTGGCTCTTCTCAATGCTTTTCCATCCCTCCCCAAATCGGATTACCTTATTCCTGTTGCTATGAAATGTCAGCCAGTCCTTTTACACTGAACACGTTTGTCTTATGCTTATGCTGTATTTTGTTGCATATACTGTCCAGACAGTTTATAGTTAGTTATGAATTGGGAGCTTAAGGCAATGCATCATGGTAAATGTAGTTAAGGTATCCTGGGAAATGTAGTCTGTGTCATGTGGTCACTTCTGTAATTCTGATTGGTCAATTCTGATTGACCCTTGGTGGGTTGGGGGAGATTTTTTCACTCTTGCTTGGACCCCAGCAGAGTGCTGGTGCCTCACTCCTTTAATCCTGCATTATGGGGATGAAAAGAGTGCTATCCTTTTACACTATGAATTCAGCTATACAAATATTTGGACATTGAGATGAATCTTGATGTAACCGTGAGTTATATATAAGGATACCTGATGAACCAATAAAGAAACTATGTATGGATGCTTTGTAGATTTATCTGTCTGCCTTATATTCAGCTCGTAATTAAGGGGCAGAACAATGCATTTTCCTTTTCTTGAATACTTTGAAGGTTTCTCTAAGAACTACAAAACATCCCAGAAGGGTGGACTTGTCTAACCAGAAGTAAAAAAACAAAACAAAAAACCACCATTAGAGAAGTGCTTACTTCTATGCTCTAAATATTATATGGGTTAGTCAGTATTTTGAATGAGATTGCCAATCCTACATACGTCACTCTTCTGACAGAAAGGAAAGAGGAGCAGGCAAAAGTACAATTTCCATGTTAAGTTCAATCTGGGTAGAAAACTATCCACAGTGTCCTTGTTCCCACACACATAAATCAGATGCAGATCCAGTTAAATCCATTTTTCCTAGCAATTTTGGTAGCTCATGATCATGCCAAATGCATCAAATGTCACCATGTGAGGAATAGAGATCTGACTCACCTTCTCCAAGAAAGGTTTAGTGTCCCTGAGTTCCCCAAGGAGAATTTTCACAACATCACTAGCTCCTTCCTCATTGGCCAGAGAGGCAGCACTGGGCATGGCTCGGGTAGCCCAGCCACTCAGAGTTGTTGAAGTATTTTTTTTCTGTGCATTGAGTTGGTAATGAATTTTATTAAGAGTGCTTTTTTTCAGCTTCTCTTTCTCTCCTGTTGCTTCTTGAAAGATTCAATAGGCAAAATGGGTCAATTTCTTGGGTTTAAGCATTCCCACAACATGACTGACTGGAAGGAGTTAATTTAACCCTGTGTATATATGAGTTTCTTTGGGGCTAAATTTAACCATGTAGGTCAATCAACTCCTTTCTGGTATTCTCAAGAGAAATGTTCTTGCTATTGACCCAATTAAATGTGACATAGGAATATCTAGAGAGATTTATTGCAAAGCAGGCTTTCAGTCAGTATCTGTTTAGCTCTCCATCCCTTATATCATATCAACTCTCAAATTATATTTATACCTACATACTTTAGCCAAGGGATATAATTAAAGACTATATTTAAATTAACAAATAAACCCTTACTTTGGAATGTTAAAATTAGCAATATTCAGGTACACAATAGATGTGGACTCACGTAGAAATAATTTTGTCTGAGGCTTAAAGCTGTTCCGTTTTTTCCTCCAAAAGAAGGAGGGTTTTATATTGTTCGTTCTTTCGACTGATTTTTCTAAGAGAAAAACAAATTATTGCCAATTTCAAATGATTTCCCGACAGCAGCAGTGTAGCTGGACAATGCAAAAATGTGTCGGCTCATCTTTCCTAAAACTACCTGGAGTAGTCTCACCACTGAGCTGTCACCAATCATTTCCAAAGTTATTTGTCTTCTTATTCTAAAACACTCTCTAACCTGTAATATCACCATGGTCTTTAGTTCAGGCAGTAATCTTAAGAGTGGCTTAGATCCTTTCCTCTGGGAGGATTTTGCGTGAAAGAATGTTGTGGCATTCAAACCATAATTTTGCTCCATCATACATCTTCCTTCTTCTCACAAACTAGGGCAAATATACATATCTAGGCAGAGTTAGTTTGGTGGAATCTAGTCTGGATTCCCAGGAGCCCTGGATTCCCAGGGGCTGAATTTCAGAGGAGCAAGAGATATCAAAATTTAGATAGCTTGGTTGGGAGGAAGAAAATCAAGACAATTCCTCCCAGAAGTTCTTGGAGTTCTTTTTTTTAATGATGGAAGTAGTTTAGTTTGGCAAGCAAATAAAAGAAACTGCTTTCAAGTTACTCAGCATATCTTTCTTGATTTTGGGAACCTAGCAGTTAGACAGAATGGAGAACATTCGGTTCGCTGGAGTATGTTCAAGTCAATCATTCTGGCCAGGAGGATCATCAGTCAGGGTTAAAAAAAATCAAGATAGACTCTCTTTTTATTGCATATCACAATGCATGTTGTTGGCCAGGGCTTTAATCACACAGCTATTGCCACCATTTTGATTTTTTTTTAACTGTGTTTCTGTGAATTCTGCTGATTTTGGCTTGGCTTGATAGGTAATGAAAATAAATAAAGGTAACAGTATTTGAACTGTCCTTGCCTTGACTGATAAAGTGCCTCCACAATATGATTCCAGAGGAATAATACCTAAGTTCAACATGTTGTTTCTCGACTCTTCTTTTTGTTGGAAGAAATGTCCATCTGGGTTCAGTTCCAGTGGGGAGAAAGACCCTGGAAACATGGAGGCTATTTGGAAATATGGTTTAACGGAGGACAGAACCACATGGTTTTGAGGTCCTGGGCAAAAAATGAGTACATGGTTGAAAGAGAGGGAGAGAGATTTATACTTTTTGTTGGGCTTTGAACTTGCTTCCTGTTCCTGTGGCAAGAAATGTATCCTGACTGGTTGTCAGACTCCCATGGGACCATGCAGGGGTAACTTTGTAGGCTGTCTTGAGTCCCAGGCTTGGTTCAATCTTGCTGGGTGATGTAATTGGTGATAGTGATGCTTGGACAATTTCTACTATGGCTTAATGGCTTTGTCCTGGATCTGAGTGAGGGCTATTCCTATCAGCCTGGAGCTGAAAATCTTTTGTGTTGTAGATAAGATGTCTTTGGCCTTTCTGGGGCTATTAACAAAGGTGGGGGCTTCTTTCCAGGAGCATATTTCTCCTTTTCTCATCCAGGGAAGTATTCTGCCTTTTTGAAATTTCCTAGAATATTTCATTTTTCTAGGAGAAGAGTGGGTGCTAACTTTCTACATTCTTCCTTGCAATTTTTTCTGCCATTCAGGGGGTTTGGAGTAGGTTTTCAGGCTGGATGAAAGTTAGGGCATAAAAAAATGCCCTTGATTTCCTGTTATAATATCTCCAGTCTGTTTATCATGTGCATGGATTAAAAACAAGTAAATTGTGAACAAGAGATTTCATGTACAATTGTTCGGGGGGGGGGGGGGAGATTGCTTTTTTTTTTAAAGGGTGGGGGAAGAAACTTCTTCGATGCAGGCACACAGCTGTGTGATTGTGCAACTGTGAAATCATTTCAGCTTGCAGGATAGCTATACTCTTGTGCAACTTTCATGTGGAAGACTTGTGCAAGAAGAGTGCTAATGGATGGATGAAGAAAGAAAGAGGAATGAGGAGAGGCAAGAGGATGTCAGTGGGCTGAATAACTCTGATCTGTTTGATTCAGTGTGAATTCCCAGAAGTCCCCAGCCGGTAAAGTCACTGTAGAGAATTCTGTGGGCATCTAGGTTGGGAATATATACTTTGAGGTATTCCCCTATTCCTTCATGCACAAGTGAGTAATTCCATTTTTGGTAAAGTAATCAGGACATCTTTGATTCCAAGTATAAATGTAATCAAACAAGTGCCATTCAATGAATGAAAAGGACAGTGGTTCCCCTTGAAATCTTGTAGACTTCAAATTGGTCCAGACATATTGCAAGAGATTCTCAGTAGAGCATGGATTTACTCTAATGCTAACCGAAAATATCTTCTCCGTGTCCAGCACACATTATCAGTTAACAAGCTGCCTATAAACATGCTTTCTTTAAGGCTGTAATCTATACTGAACCTAGAGTTAAATTGGTAACAAAACACGCCTTATCAAGAATGAAAGCTCTCCCTGTCTAACTTGAGGATTAACTTAAATCTTTCCTGATTTGACAGTGAGAAACAGAAAAAGACATATAACATAAACAGCAAATTTATATACTGTAATTTTGGATTCTTTGACATTTGTATTTCTGCACATATTGGATTCCTAGATGTTTTTGTCATTTATCTGAAAAACAATGTTTATAAAAAGGACAACACTTGAGGAAACAGTGAAGCTGACCAATTTGGTCAGGGAAAAAGCAATAAACACCCTTTTGAAAGACTGGAAATCTTATATGGACCTTTTGTTGAAAGGAGAAAAGACTGAATTGATGATTATAGGAACTAAATAGGGTTAAAGAAAGAAGGGGGTAAAATTCAAAATAAGGGGAAAAAATGCAAGGGGAAGGATAAGATAGTAACTACGCAAAATAAAGAAGGGCAGAAAGCATAATTCCATAATTTCTTTTTTCTTATCTTTCCTTTGATTCTTTATATTTTTATTGCATTTCAATAATAAAAAAATAAAGTTTTTAAAAATGAAAACCACAAAAGATGTAATACAATTTTAGATGTAATGAGCTAAATTTATCTGTATTGTGTATGTAATTGTTATTCATTGTGTATGTAATTGTTAAAAAAATATTTGGGAGAGCTTACCTCACTTTTGCACACATGCATTTAATCCCAGGGTTAAGCACATCCATTGAAACAACCTCCAATCAGGATTTTTAATTAGGACTCGAGTAGAGCTATGATCAACTATTTTAATCTCCTTGCTTATCTTCTTTGCTAACACTACCAGCATTTTTTTCTGATTTTTTTTAAAACAGTAAATATGTTCTTAAATCAAATTTGATTTTGGTTCACTGTAATGATACAACCATACAGTTTTCTTGGCATAATATGAAAGCAATTTGCCATTGCCTTTCATATGAAAGAACTACATTGTAAACAACAACTTAATCAAGGAACTACCAAGGAGAAAACAATACTTCTATCCACACAGACAAAACAAGTTACTGTATATACATAGAGCAAAACCAACACACTTCTAGCACTGCTAATGTTAAGGCTAGGTCCCACTGGCCAACAGGCGCAAAACGTATGCATAAAGGACACAGCGGATGAGCAAAATTTCGGGGGTGGTTCCATCTGTTCCATCCACTCCAAAAAGTGGCAAAAATTTGCATAAACAGAACGGAAAAGAACGGAAAAGAACAGACGTCGGTAGTATGTAGCGGGGATGTTAAACGGATGTTCATAGGAAGCCTAGCGGATGTATATCAGATGCAAACCGTTCACTGCTCATCCTTTCTATTTCTGTGCTATTAACGCTGTGTAGACGTTCTGTGTACCTTTTGTTTCCTCCCTCTTTCCATTTTCAGTTGCAGTGGATGTGAGTTGAGGGGATGCCCAGAGGATGCAGAGAGGATACAGCAGACGTTTAACGGATGATAACGGACATAGAACGTTTGTTGCTCCGATGTCATGGATTTATATCGTACACAGCGGAAAGTTCATCTGTTCACAAAGTTTTGTGCAGCTCAAAACTTCTTGCGCAGACAAAATTGCGTGGATGGATGCTTGATGGATAGAGCGTATAAACACGTATGCAATAAGTACACAACGGATGCATAGCGTTTTCCAATGGATGGCAAACTTTTTTTAACGTTTTACATCCTCTTTGCATCTGTTAGTGCAGTGGGACAGGGGCTTTAGTTAGTTGGGTATAGAAAGAACTGCAAGGAAATAACCAAGCTCAGAGAGCACCAAGGACAACACCATTCAACCCTGAGGTAAAATATTCTCTTCTGTTGCTACTAGTCAAGTTTAATCCTTTTTAGTGTCCAAGTCAGAGGAGAGTAACTGACCAAAAAAGCTTGCCAAGAGATATCTTGATGCTGTCGGTAGTTTGGGTCACATGCTACATGAAGGATAAACATTTTACCTAACTGAAGCAAGCTTAGAGAACAGCATTAAGAATGATCAAGAAATGGGACAGTAAATCCTATTAGGAAAGATTGAAAGAACTAAACATATTTTAATGGAATACCTTTTTCTCCCAATCTTGTTTAATAAAAGAGACATTACATTTAAAATACTTTTGAGGGAGAAGATAATTATAATGCTATTCTCACAGAATGGAGTGCAGTGATTCAGCTGCAAGATGAAAAGAGGTGCTAATGTTTTATCTTTCATTGTGCCATTATATCTCCAACAGTCTGCAATTCTCCTTCCTTTCTATATTGCCACGGAATATTCAAAGATCAAAATCCCATTGGTGTTTGGTTTTGGAAAGATAGAAGACTTTAGAGAGATGGAATACCAGAAAAGATCCACGCTCCATGCAGTCATACTCTCTGCCAGCTACAACAATAACATTAGTTAAAAGTTAATCCCAAGAGAAATCCAAATCTAATTTTCAAGCATCAAGAAAACAAAGTAGAAAAAGAAAGGAAATAGTTTCATCAGGGTGGGGATTGAGGCACTGCACAGCAACTTTCAACACAGAAATGTTATAAAGTATATTTATCCCTGAGAAGAAAATAAAAATGAGGGTGGAATAAGAGCTCAGTCTGAAGGCTGTCAAACAGAAGGAAACCACAACCTACTTACTAAAAATATCAAAAAAAGAAGAAACTACAGGAGGACTGCAGTACTTGTCTTAGGTTATAGGAAGGTAGATTCTAGTGAAATACAGGCAAAAATATCCTAACATAAAGGCCCTGTCACATTGGCCGATGGATGCAAAAGGTTTGTAAAAAGGACACAGCGGATGAGAAAATGTTCCATCCATTGTTATCCGCTCTCAAAAGTGCCCCGAATTTGCAATATTATTCTGGCAAATTCATATCCAGAATAATCCTAACTATGACAGTCTGGTGGGTGATTTCTCTGGCTCTGCTCTCTCCACCGCCCACTAAGAGTTCCTTTGTTGCTATCAGGAGCATCAGGTTAACCATCTAAGGAGGAAATAAATGGTCAAAACTCACTACTGTGTGTCTCATGAAGTATTGGGATTCCAATTGGAACATGTGCGAAGTGTAGCATCCATATGCTCACACTACTCACCCCCAAATACAACAGCTAATGTTTTGAGACCTCCGATCTCAAGGTCATCGCTGATTTCAGTGGTCAAACGTTTTTCCTCGGAAGGGTCGACACCTCACAAATAACGCATCACAGACAGTCCTAGTTAGGCATTCAGGACACGAGGGATGGAGAGATATATCGCTCTCATTAAGTGATTAATACTTATACTCACATTAGGGGTACACTAAGTCCTTTAGTAACAGACCACCAGTATACGTGGCTATGCCAGGTTTCGCGTACACCAATAATTATAAAAAAAGGATGTTGAGACTCTGGATAAGAGCGCCAGAGAAGGTACGGAGACAAGATGATTAGGGGCTGCAGACCAAAAGTTGCTGGAATGGGTATTGTTAATTCTAAAAATGAAAAAAAATATTATTCACAGAGTGATGCAGCAATGCGAGGATTGTTCTTATATTAAGGGGATGCTGCAAAGAAGTCAAGGGTCAAAGCTCAAATCTTTGGGCCAATAAGCACCTGAAAATACAAGACAATGGGAACCACACTGGACTGGAAACTAATCGAGGCGAGAGAACAACCTGGGAAATAAAAGGACGACAACTCTCCTGACCAGTGAGGACAATTAACCCCGATGCAAACGTAACCTTGCCTCCAGAGGCAGTAATCCCGTGAATGCGCTCCTTACACATGGGAAGTGGGGCTGTTCTAAGAGAGAAGACTGGACCAAGACCCATCTATTCATGAAAATGGTAAAGGATTCCTCTGCTTGACGCCACGGACTGTATAAGACCTAATGAGGTCCCTTTCAACACTCTGCTCTATGCTGTTATAGCTAGTGTTCTAACTTATGGCCATCAAAGCAATTCCTTCAATTTACTAATCACTCAACCCTGTACATATACACACATATATAACACAGCTTATTGATTATTAAGGCCTGTGAAGAAATAGCAGTGGCTTTCCAGCCTAGTCATTTGCACTGAGCTCAAGATGTCATATCTGCTATAGATACGCAGTTGGAAGATATCACCCAAGTGAGAATCAGTTGTAGACCACAAGATTATAATCCTATGTTTTATCCAAATTTAGTCAGGAAGACTGGTGTGTGGGATGTAGGGCTGGGACTTTCTAAACGGGTAGGTGACCCTCGCAGGAGGACAAAACCGAATCTTCTGCCTGTTTTGTCCTCTAGGGATCATCACGCTGTTGGACCCAGAGCCAGGTCGCTAAACTACGACACCAATACTTCCTGCCAGCCATAAGGACGCAAGAGAAATAATGCCAATGCCCAGAAATTGAATCACTTAAGTTCAGCATTATTGTTCCCATCTTGCTTGAATAGATGGAACGACAGAGATTCATCAAACTAATAGCTCAGAGGCGCCAACGACGAGGTGCAAGGCAAAGAGGTTAAGGTGCCGGTGAAGAAAGCGAAGGGAAGGCGACTGAACCACGGAAATCGATCTGTTCGAGGAATGCAGAGTATTGACTTAAGAGTGTTTTTTCTCGCTCTCTCCAGGATCTGCTCGGCCTAGGGTCTCTATCTAGAGCCATGGAGAGCTTCCAGAAGGTTCTCATCCCGTTTTTCATGTAATAACTCCTGCTACTTTCCCACCCAATGCAGTTTGAGTCCTCGGCTGCTCAGCCAGTGTTCTTTCGAACCAGGATAACTCAGAGGCGTAATGTGAGAAGGAAAGTGCAATTGCAAGAAAAAGCGCTTTTCAATTACAGGAATCGTTTCTGAGTGCAGCTCACATTCACAACGTGACGCTGCAGAATGCTCCAACTTCAGGAGGATCCATATGCATGGTCCTTCTTTCGCCTTCCCCCCTCCAAAACCACATTTAGGTAAACAGCGACACGCATTTGCAATTCTCTGAGTTCTGTTACTTATGAACGATACTCTAAACACGCAAGCCATACCTATTATGCCGCGGAAGGCGAGCCAATAAAAGGCTAATACAATCCAGAGGCATAGAATCGATCAACGCAGACCAGTATCTCAGTATGGATCTATTACAACTCTTACAAATGCTAGATTTACAAATTAGTATCTTCTAACACTTTAGCAAATCGCTGACGTAAGGGCTGCAACACCTAAGAACTACCATGCAGTCCACGTTTTCTTGGTTAGCAATTACAGGCAAAAAACACATTTACAGTAGACTATTGAAAAAGGTGCGCACAGAAAAAACCAACTAAAAAGGGTGATTAACCAGCCCTGGAGTATCATAAGCAAAATATTGTGGAGAATTGCAGGATTTTGGGTGAAATGCGCTAGCGTGTGGAGATAGAAAAAAGGACCAGGGGGAACATGGATAGGCAAGTCTTCCGATTGAGGCTGAATAAACTGAGTGGGGAACATGCCACTACATTGGGAATTGGACAAAGACCGGGGAGGGACAACTTATTTCAAAAAGACATATGCCCGAATAGCGAAGACAAGAAACAAATCGGCATGAAAATCGAACAGTCAGAGGAAGCAAGGGAGAGAACACAAACCCTGGACAGTTATACGATACTGAAGTATTTTATCTTAGGGCCTAATGAGAACAAGTTAAAATCGGAACAGCTTGGCAGCTAGTAGAGTAGTCAGGTAGGTAGTTTTGATAAATAGAGGAGATTTTAATAGATTGTATAAATGAAATGTGAGCGTATTGCGGCACCAAGCACCTAGTGCAAATTCGATATAATCTAGCTGATAAGTCTTCGTGGTGAGTCTAGTGGGTTGGAGCGGAGTTGACCCTCTTCTAATAATGTCTCCTGGTTGCCGAAGCCTATCACTTCCTGGGATTGGTCGGAACGGAAGTAATATTTGTAGGATGAGTCTGTTGTGATTTTGATGATCTGAAATCGGAATTTATTGCCATTGAGAGTCTGTAGATATTGCAGATGCTTAACACTGTCTATCCTGGCTGGCTCTCTTTTTAAAAAAAAAATAACTACAACGCTATTAAAAATTAGGAAAATGATTTAACGCGGCAAGGGGCACCTGGGAAGGGTGGAGATAAGCTGAGCTGAGTGAAGTTGGTTCGCGCGCTGAGAGAGTACAGTCAACTAAATGCTTTGCACTGGAGTATATCGCATCCAACATATTCGCGAATTCCAAAGGTATCCTGCCCAGTGACCCACACTATTAGTTGCAAAGGTATCCGCTGGCCTGCCCACTCGCTATCTAACTCCATTCCCACAAGCTCTGCAATCAGGCTAAACCATTGTGCTAAAAGTGTTTCCACCAGATTATTTAACTAAAATGAAATGAAGGACAGTGATGAACAAAGTATAATCTTTATTAATAACAAGATGTAAAAAGCAAACTGACCAAGTCAAGTATCCCTAAAAGCCAAAAAATTAAAGTCAACAGGATGTAGCCACGCAGAGTCTCTGGCACTCTTTTTGGTCACTTCTCTGATAACATGCCCAGTCTCTAGGGGTGAAGGGTCAGGTGCTGTGGAGGTGGCTGCTGGTGAGTGCTCGCGTCTGAGGCCCATTGGGGGTGCGTGGCCAGAGATGTGACAACGGGGAGAGTATGTGAGGAAGCTTCTCAGACAGCTGGCTTAGTCCCGGTGATGTGAAGCCTTCCTCCAGGACATGGGTTCAGCCCCCAATACAATGACGAGATGTTCTGAGGCCGGGCTTGGGCTGTGGGGGTGGAGAAGGAGCATGTAGTGGGATTCTGGTCGTATACTTGTAGGGGTGAGGCATTGGTGGCATCTGTGGTGTAGGTGGCAGGGTGGCATTGGTGGCGTGGGTGGTCATTCGGTGGCTTCAGTGAGCCGACCTGGGTGGCATCTTTTACCTGGGCCTGACTGGGAAGGGCTGCCTGTGTTTGCTGGACCTTGTAGCCATAAGCCGTTGGTAGGTGAGGGCCTGTGAGAGCCTTGGAAGGCAGGTGAATCACCTGGGGTGGAGGAGCAGGCCTGGCGTGGGTGGGAGAGTTCAGCTGGGTCTGAGGTGTGAAGGAATATCGTGATCCTGTCTCACCACTGTACTTGTGTTTCCGACATGTTCATGGGGGGTCTGTTTCGTAGGTGAGGAGAAGGGACGGTGGTGTGTACCAGCTGAGAGCGGGACGATCTACGCTGCTACTGATCCTGTCCTGGAATCTCAAGCAGGCCAGTGGGCTGGCCCAGCTCCGTCTGCCTTGCTTGCCTTTCGGTGAGGTGGAGTGGTGGAGATACTAGTTGGGTGTGGGAAGGGCCTTCCTTGCTTCCACTGTGTCAGGGGGGTCCTACACGCGCTCTGGTCAATGGGTAGTATAGGCTGTTTGGGGGTTCAATCGTGGCACCTCCAGCATGATACGTGCCTGAGCACAGGAGCTGACCTGCCAGTAAGAGGCTGGCCTCACAGGCGCCTGAGAGAGAGGGTTGTGAGAGGGGCTGATCCTCGGTGGCGGATCTCACCCTCCAAGAACTGCACTTGGCGATCATATAGTCCTCTGTCTTCAAGCTTGACACGCGCTGGCCAATTTCTTGAAGGTCAGCTTTCCTGTGATGTGCATGGTGCTGTCCAACCAGCCAAGGAGCACCGTCCGAAGTAGCCCAGGCTCTCCCCCCTTCTCTCCTCCAGACGCCTGCTTCCTCTTGTGTCTCGATTAGAGCCTGTGTCCTTCCACAAAGATTATTTCATGAACTCTCCTTCAGCCCTTTTGTACTTAGCTTTCGTATGCGGATCGTCACCCAGGCACTCCTCATGTTCCTCTTTTCTATGGTGTATGCTTCCTCTCCTTCACAACGTTTCCCTTTCCTCCTCTGGGAGGGCCATATGGGCGCCTCATCAGAGGGTGCTTCCGAGGTTGTAGGGTTGCCTCCACACACTAGCACACAGCAGCAACAACAAACAACAGTAGCAGCAAAAGCAGGACCACAGCACCACGAGCTGACGCCAGACAGCAGCAGGACCGAGGGCATAGCAGGACCAAGAGCACCAGCAGGACCCTAAGGGAGCAACCAGCGGACCAAGGACATCCGCAGGACCAGGAGCACTAGCAGCATGACAGCAGTACGTCGCGGAGCAGGCCAAGGACACTATCAGGACCAGCAGCACCAACAGCACTGACTCGACCGAAGCAGGCAGCTAGACAGGAGCACAGCAAGGACCGAAAGAGTCACTCAGCAGGACAGGAGCAAGCCAGCAGGAACCAGCAGACCAAGTGAGCATCGACAGGACCAGAGTCACCAGCAGCACCAAAGCAGACAGAGCACCAGAGCAACTAGCAGGACCAAGGACCAGAGGACCAGGAGCAAGTGCCAGCAGAGTAACCACAGCAACAGCCCCAGCTGAACCAAGGGAGCAGTGCAGCAAGTAAGGCCCCAGCAGTAATGGCTACCAGCACTAAGGAGCCGGTGCCAGCAGAGTAATCAAGCAGAAGCCGCCAGAGCCAGGAGAGCAGTGTCAGCAGAGTAGCACATAGAAAGCACCACACCAGGAGCAGTCCCAGCAGAAGCTCCAGCACAAGAAGAGCGAGCTCGGCAAGTGCAGAAGCCCCAGCAGCACAGAAGTCAGGGCCCAGGGGTGGGATGGTTTGCCTGTCCTCTTGCCAGGACTGGCACAGATGGCTGAGGCTTCTCTTCTATTCCGATTGTTTGTTGGGTGTTGTTTCTGGTTGGCTGTCTGGCTGGACTGGAGAGTGTATCTGGAACAGGTCTTTCCTCTGAAATGGTGCCTGCTTGCGACTGCTTCCCTTTATAATTCGCCGGCTGACGTCAATGCAATCTCCCCGCATGTGCGCAGTGAAGGCTGTGCACCGCTAGGTCTTCTGCTCGCCTCCGCTCGGCTTCCGCTGCTGCATCACTTCATCCGCTAGCATGGCCGTCTGCATCCGCCTTTGTTCGCGTACGCTTATTCGCTTGCTCCCCCGGAACCCTGCGGATGGCCATCCACTCCCATCCGCTTCCATCGCTAGGCTCCGTGGAGCATCCGCTTCATCCCTCTACATCCTTCCCATTCCATTCTCCGTGTTGTCTGCTCTGCTTTATGCAAAT
>BHFT01072645.1:0-29428 GCA_004320025.1 Laticauda laticaudata
AACAACGGATGGAACATTTTGCTCATCCGCTGTGTCCTTTTTACAAACGTTTTGCATCCATTGGGCAGTGTGACAGGACCTTTACTGAAAACATAGAATTAATTTCTGAGTCATTGTGCCAGGATATTGCATTGTTGCTGTTAGAATTTAGTTCAGTGGTTAAATCTGGAAATTAAAATCTCTTTATTTGATTTCAGCTCTTCGTTAGCACTGGTTTATCTTCTAAAGTTGCATATCTTACTTCTTCATTTACTCTACAAGTCAGGTGTTCCTGGGAAACAATAGCTGCATCTTGCCACATCCTTCTTTTCATTGGTACCATATTCTAGCAAGTCACTGGATTCTTCTCTGTATCCTTGAATAGAAGCTACCTTCTAGTTGTCTGTTCCTTGAGTGGCTATCTTAATCCCAAGCAAGAATTCTACCATTCTGCCTTTTGGAAGGCTCTGCTAGAAGAATTTGTTAGCTGGTGCTAAAGGGTCCAGCTTGTCCTTTGCTGCTATTGATTGGAATGTTTCTGGTAAGGACTGTTGTCATCTGCATCTCTATAAATGTCTGGTTTGATTCTGCAACCCAACAGGACAGACACAGACTTCAGAGACTAATTAAGACTGCAGAAAAAATAATTACTACCAACCTGCCTTTAATTGAGGACCTGTATACTGCATGAGTCAAAAAGAGGGCTGTGAAAATATTTACAGACCCCTCACATCCCGGACATAAATTGTTTCAACTCCTTCCCTCAAAACGATGCTTTAGAGCATTGCACACCAGAACAACTAGACACAAGAACAGTTTTTTCCCGAAAGCCATGACTCTGCTAAACAAATAATTCCCTCAACTCTGTTCAACTATTACAAAGTCTGCACTACTATTACTGTTAATCTTTTCATCACTCCTACCACCTATCCCCTCCCACTTGTGACTGTATGACTATAACTTTGTCGCTTGTATCCTTACCATTTATCTTGACTGTTTCGGAGTATGATTGATTGCTTATTGTACCCTATGACTATCATTAAGTGTTGTACCTTATGATTCTGGACTCCTGATGAATGTATCTTTTCTTTTATGTATACTGAGAGTATTTACACCAAGACAAATTCCTTGTGTGTCCAATCACACTTGGCCAATAAAGTATTCTATTGCCTAATGAAAATGTTTATCCTTCTGCTTTCATCTGTGATTACTTTGCCAAGTGACGCTTGCTTGCTGCATATAGGGAGGATACTCATTTTCAGTTGAAACTGGGGCATGAAAATGATATACTCTAATGTGAATAACTCATTTGGCTAAGCAATCCATTAATACTCTTCCACTCTGAAAGATTAGACCGATAATTTTACCTGCCTCCTATCCTCTATATGAACTAATTTACTTTGGGAATCTTCCAAGTTTGGCCCTTCATTTATCCATGTATTATTGCTGCCACTGCAAACCACAGACTGAGTGGTAAGGATAACAGTTGCTACCCTCTGAAAGAGATAGATTAAACTTTATATAGTATTAGATTATAATGTTCTTCCCTCACTCCACTCCCAAGATCAACTCTATGTGTGAAATGTTTTCCTAAAGAAAATACTTCTACTTTCCTCTCTTCCACAGCAGTTGTTGGTTCAGTGGAATACATCTCATGACTCTATCTCATCTCTCCATCTTTTTTTCTGGTGCAGTGGCTGCTTCTATTTAATACCACATGAACCTTGCTGCAGATTATTTTTCATGATTTGTGATGGTGGTTCAAGCATCCTGTGTGTGTGTTTGAGCATTAAGAGTAGGAATCTGACCTGGGCAATGCTTAATGAGGAGGGTCTTACTAGAAGAGAAAGGGAAATGTATTAACAAGGAATATATTGTAGGGCTAGGCAAAGCCTCACACATCATTAATTACATCTCCCAGAAGGAGAATTGGAAAGCATGTCCTCTGTGTATGAGGTCACAAGAAGAAGAAAAAGGAAGTGACCTATGATTAGCACAGCAGTGACAAAGAAGAAACAAGAGGAAGTTCTCAAATCTCTGTCCAAATCTCATTGCCCCCTTGTGGTCAATAATTCATAGGATGCAAAAGACAGTGACATTGAATTTACTTTTCCAACGATATGCATGCTATCCCTATTACAAATATGATGTATAATATAGTGATACTACACAAATATGTTCAGCATTAGATATATAGGAGTCAAAAAGCAAACACACTATCTCAAATTTACTTAGTGATTTACAGTGACCTCACTTATAAATTATGCAGAAAAGATAAGCAGCAGAAAGAAAACAGGCTTTGGGGGTTTCCCCCACCACCTTTAAAAGCCTTTTTTGTTGGGGACATGGTTAAAAAAATTAAGGGAGAGAGTGAAGGAACTGAGATATAAAAGTACTGTAAAACAATGACACATATCAGACAAATGGAAAAAAGAAATCACACAAGCAACTGAACAAGAACAAAAAGTAATGGTTTAAAAAATCTTTCTCACTCTCTCTGTCTATATACTTGTCTAAACAAATTCTAACAGAAGAATGAAACACAAACTACAGATCAGATTCAAAAACAGAAGCATGTTTCTTTTCCAATTCTATGATTGGCAAAGTTCATGGAAGTCATAATATTCATTGGCTGGCTAGTGATGTCAGGATCAGAGAACATTCCACCACCATTCCTTTCTTACCACCATTGAAGAAATGTTATGGCTGCCTCAAGCTCTGCCAAAGCCTGAGCCAGAAAATTCCCAGAAACAATGAAAATATAAATCTATCCATTGAACTGCATTGCCAGTTTGATTTGTCACTCCGTCCTAATACCATTATCCAGTCTAATTATCCTAGTAAAAATCTGCACAACACATATCCACATATTTGTTTTCTACTGCATTATCAGTAGAAGTAGTGCTTAGAATCCCATTCTTGAATTATTCTTTTGTACAATCTATGTTAAAGAATATGGATTTACTTCAGATATAATGTTGTTAGCATTTAGCATCTTTGATGAGAGCTGGAAAATAAATGTCATCAAATACTGCAGAAGAAAAATTAAAGTATTCTGCAATGACGATACCAACATTAAACTGAAACAAATAGATATAACATATATTTTCACTGTTTTATTACATTGCTGCATTGGATGCTCATAACAGTTTTCAAAATCATGCCGCCCACACCACAGGATCTTGCTCCTCTTTAATTTTCTCTAATTTGTGTAGTGAATAACCAAATACTCATAATGCAATTAGAAGATAATCAGGCTTGTAATTATGTTAATTGCTGGAGACTTACATCAATCCTCCAGCAAAGTGATAGGATTTCTAGGGAACTATTAACAAGGCGAGGCAGCAAAAGAGAGACAGAGAGAGAGAAAGAGAAATGTGGGAGTTACAAATTGATGAATAGCTTATGCTTGTTTCACTGAACAACAATGATAACACAATGGTGCAACAGTTCAAAAGTGTCCCAAGGGAGAGAAGATTCAAAAAGTCAAACTTTTACATACTAGCATGTCATTCTCTTTTGTTACTTCTCATTACACATTTTATACTGTCTATGTACATCAGTTGTAATAGTCACCATTACAAAAAAACAAAAATCTGTGTTAATTATTTTAATCAAACAATTGGCGAAATGAATTCCCTTCCTTCCTTCCTTCCTTCCTTCCTTCCTTCCTTCCTTCCTTCCTTCCTTCCTTCCTTCCTTCCCCCCTCCCTCCCTGACTTTCCTCCCCTCCCCTTTCATTCCCTCTGTCCTTCCTGGATGGAATTCTTAATTTGTTTTACAAACAAATACTCAAACAAAGGAGACTTTAAGAAATAAATATTATTTTGATTTCCATATCAACTCGGTGGCCACATAAATATGCCAACACTACACTGATAAAAAATAAACGCCTTGTTCAATTATGTGATGTACCTTCACTTGCTTGCCTAAGTCCAAGAAGTAAAAATTAGTTCTTCCTGTACACATGTTTATCAGGTGAAAAAATGCCAGTACAGCCAGTCAATATATTTTGGAATATGAGACCAAAAAAGTATCTCACTTTTCGCTAATACAGTTACCTAATACAATAATAGCAACTCACATGCTTCGGTCAACTTTAAACTAGGACTTAAGAAATTAATTTTTATGACATGCCAGAGAATTCCATTTATTAAAGGAAAAATCTATTTAAAAGAGAGAGAAAGGTTCATTTTATTTCAGCCACAGAGTTTGTGTATCTGGATTTTCCTATCTTTTCCATAATTAGTTTTTATCATATCATACCATGTTCAAGGTTTCTTCATTTTTTACCATAATATAATGGAAACCTGATCTAATTTGAAGAAAAATCTTTTATCAAACTTAAAATAACATGTAATTATTTAAAAACCTTTATTAAAGATTATCAAATGTTATTGTGGTGATAAGTATGTTTCCAATAATTAAAAAGACCTTCAACTTGAGCATCTGTGTTGATTTTATGAAAAACCTATAAAGGTCCTCTACTAATGAGTATCCAAAATAATGGTTCAAAGAGGTACATCAACCTTTCCTTAATTTGTTACCTGACAGATGTTCTGGGGCAATTTGCAGAATTGCCTACTTGACAGTTATAAATATGTTATAATAAACTCAAGAAATTCAACATACTCTTTCATATGCTCATAGTGGTGTACTTTTCAGGAGCAATATTGAGATTTAAAACTGTTCGCATAAAATTCTATTCCTAATCTTCTCTTTGTGTTGCTTCATTTTGGTAACCTAATTTATGATTGGCCAAAGAATAGTTCTTTAAATTCAAAAGTTTGCAACAGCTAGCTATCTTAAAAGAGAAACAATGTCTATGGAATTTAGATTTTTCCTTCCTTGTGACCAATAATGCTATCATGGTCTTTTTAAAAACCATGTTGTGATTATTAAATAATGAGAACTGCTCTACTGGAAATGTAGAGAAGAGTTCTAACTTTTATTGCAGCTGAGTGGCCATGTTCATTAACCAGTATAAAGTAGAAATCTAATTTATCAGTGAATAAGCAGCTTATTAGAGAGCTGGTTATTATGTTAGACAAAGAGCCAATAATATTGGTTTGGACAATGTAACAGACAAACCATAGTCATGCAAGTTTGTTAGTGAACACATTGTCAGGAGCTGTCATTAGAGCAGTGAACACAGATGCACGTTCATAAATAAAAACACACAAAACAATATTCTGCCTTACTTCACAGCTATGCATGAGCTTTTTCCACTGTTGTAGCTTATTTCAAGGTCAGTATTCCTCTCACATTAACAATATGAGTTTCTGACTATATATTGTACTCTTAGAAACAACTCTCATACAGTTCAGTTTCAGTTCCAAAGTCTCATATTCTTTTGGAGAACATATCCATTTGGCCCCTTCTGAATATTGTTTTCCAGCCATGTCTTCATCTTATTGGACTATTTTTGATCTATTTATTGGTTTGTTAGTATTTCTTTTATTCATTTCCAGACAAGTATCAAGTCTGAACCAGGCAATACTTCCTGCACACTCACCTTTGCTCAGCAGACTTTCAATGCTCACAAAATATACAACACTGAGAAGCAGGTTTGCATCTCCTAGTATGGAAGAAATTTGTGTAGAAAAAATAATAACTAGGATTAGTTTTTCTCCTTTGGCAGTGATTATCATGATAAAAAATGAAATATTCAGTTTATGAATACCTAACTGCATAGTACTTACTTCAAATCACTTTTCCTTCTTATTGAACTAGTCTCCTCTGGTTTCACAGCAAATGCTAAAACAAAACTTACTGCCAAATGGAAAACATAATGATATTATATTAATAATCTAAAAATCCCCATTACTGGAGCTTTTATGGTAGGTTTTTAATCAGATTATCCATTTTTAACAACATCCCTATTAAATATCTCTGTACTGTGTCAAACACTTTCCTAATGCTAATTCTTGAGCTTGTTCAATTTTACCAGATATTCCAGAAATATAACAACTATTTTTAATATAAAACTGATAGAACACTGGCATTCATGCAAGGCTCCTCTCTCTTGCTTTTCTTTTGTTCTTAATGCAAACTTTTATCTTAACACAAAA
Source organism: Laticauda laticaudata (assembly GCA_004320025.1). Lineage (NCBI taxonomy): Eukaryota > Metazoa > Chordata > Lepidosauria > Squamata > Elapidae > Laticauda > Laticauda laticaudata. The sequence continues at coordinate 6,051 of BHFT01072645.1, forward strand.
TCTTTATCCTAAAACAAAATCTTTTTATATTTTAGGATTAATACATTATTTCTAATGTCTTTTCTATAAACTAAAAGAAAATGTCAGCTTAATAAATTAAAAATTTATTACTTAATGTTGTACATTAACATACTGTTCAATAATAATTTTCGGGATTTATTACTGATGTGAAATACCAGGTGTTAAAAATCTAGAAGGCCACTCTGTTAAACCATAATTTCAAGTTAATAGGGCTTTTAGCTATTACTTAATTTTTTTTCCTCTATAAATTTTCTGAATGTAGTTACATTGTCTATCTCCTATCATGTTCACATGTAAATTTTTCTGCATTAGGTTATTGTAATTTTAATAATGCAATACAGTATATCTGGTGTTTAAACTGAGCTTCTTGCATTTACTGATTCAAAAGAGACAGTTCCATTTTCTACAGTGCAAGAACAAGGCACTGATTAAAAGGTCATAGGAAAACTGAAGAGAAATGTCAGGCCCACAGACTGACCTATTCAGAATACAATCAGCCCTTCTTTGAAAAGACAACATCTACATTATGAACACTGTAGATCTTACTATATTCTTTGTATTTCATTTATGGCATTAGTGTGAATAATGTATTGAGAAAATCTTACCCTTCAAAAAAAGACAGCTCTGCAGTTTATTACATGCAGTGGCATTATAATATAATATATTATTTAGTATTAGTCTGACTAAGAGTTTATGTGCATGAGGAAAAGAGACAACATCATTACATTTTTTAAAAAGAAACTTGCATATGTTATTTACTAGAAGTTAATATTTTGTGTTGCAATTCATTTATGTTTTAGCTTTGTTATAGCTAAGAAACTCACTGTGCTTTCACCCTTTTCTACATAATGGATTTTATTTATTCATATTGTCTCTTACAGTAAAATTGTTTTTTCTCAAATGCTTTGCAGTTTCATTTTTCAGATTACATTTCTATTTTTTAGGTATTAATTCTGGTTTAAATTTGTCCAGTTTTGAACATACAAATAGAATGAGCTGATTCATTTCGCCACAAAACTGATTATTTTCTTCATTGCTGGGCATGGACTTTTTTCACACAGAGAGGCACACACGTTAGATTATATGAATAAGCTCTCTCTCTCTTTCTCTGTCTCAACAAGAAAATTTAAATAATCAGACATATAAATTTATGTTAAATAATAGTAATAACAGCTAAATAGGCAATATTAATTCCAGTTTCGGTGTGCAGTATTGCCTTCATATCAAACAATGTAAGTTAGTCTTAGCAATATCATACAATTTTCAGATGCTAGTATTAGCTGTATTTTTCAGTGTATTACAGCTCTTCTTCAGGAACCAAATTGTAAGATTAAATAACTAAATGTATCTAAATTGACAAACTATATAAGTGTATCTTTTATTATTTAAAAATTGAGGATTGTCTCTCTCTCCTTCTGCCTCAAATAACCAACTTGGCTATGAGAAAAACTCTAAAATCAGTGTGATCTGTTCATCTCATAGTAACAGAAAACAATTTTGACTTAAACAGTTGAATTTTTGTTCCTAAACAATTATCTCTTTAAATAGGCTTTTGAAGAATCCTTCATATACTATTCCGTATCTGATAAGAGTCATCTCATGGAGATTATCATTCAGTCCATTTAAAATGTTACACAAACCCTGCAACAGGAGGCCCACAAATGTTTTGCTCTGGATGCTACCCAAGAAGTATATAAATATATATATATTCAAATCTTAAATAAGATCACCAAAATATTAAGAGATTTAACGTAAGATTTATAATGTTTGGTGAGCTTTCCATGACCTATGATAAAGATTAATCACCTTGCAAACTAAAGAACTTTTAGAAATTATCCACCTTTGGAGCATAGATATAGAATATATTAATGTGCATCAGTTGTGTGGAAATAGATAAATGCATTATGGAATATACAGTAATTTTTCAGTTGTTGTTCTAGTCTAGATGTTTCCCCTAAAGTCATACTTCTGTTACAAAAAAAAGTCTTAGAATACAAAACAAAAACATAGCCTCAAAAATAATTTACTTTCTTTTGCAGAAGCTACAGAGGAAGTCAAGAAGGAAAAATATGTCACATACATCTGTGAAACAGATACCATCCCTGCCCTGTCCTTGTAGAACATTTTTACACAACCTTCTCCCTTTGACTATCTGGAAATATATCAAAATCTGGCTTTGCTGGTCTGCCTAAGACCCTGAGGGAGACTCTCATTGCTGGAAGTAGACTTTACAGCTCAAGAAACTAGGAAGGGTTCCTTCTGGGTCTCTTGCTCTGACCACTATCCACCTATAGTCTGTAAAGGAGATGGTGACAGATTTTATATTTTCAGACTTGCAAGATTGATGTCACCTTACCAGACAGACCAGACAGGAAACATCACCAGATGAGTTAACTCTACTTTATTAAAAACTCGACTTTATTACATTAACAGAATCTTGCTAGTCTGAAATTACAAATCTCTAACCATCTCCTTTACAGCCTGAAAAACTAGGGAGGGTCCCTTCTAGCCTCTTGCTCCAACCACCATCCAGTTTGGGCTGTGCCTTCCCTTATCCCTGTTTCTCAGCAGCATCTCTTCTCCCAAGGTTTTTCTCACACACTACTACACAGCTTCATTATGCAAACTAGTTCTGGGGAAGAATGATAAATTTACAGTCTTAATAAATTTTTAAAATGAAAATGGGAATGGCTAAATATATTTTTGTGCTCTCAATACATACAGTATTCTTTAAGAGAGAGAGAAAAACAATCAAAGCTGATGATACAGCAATATTCCAAAAGCCTGCAATTGTTTCCCTATCAAAAGATGAATAAGCAGCTGACCTTCATCTGTATCAGGTGACAATTTTCAACCTTCAGTGACATTTATATGCAAACCTGTTTGGAAATTTGCTTTCTTCTGAGGACTATAATTTCTCTACCTACACCAACAAAGTAAAGTTATGAACACTGAAAGCTAGGGCATATGCTTACCTATCATAATACCATGATTATTTCATCAAAACCATTAATGGCTTCCCTACCAGCAGTACATGAATTGGTTCCTTTGCTTTTCACTGTAATTATTCATTGTGAGCCTCCTTGGAAACTGATTGCAATTTGGGATATACATCTTTAAAACTTATTTGCCTGATATTTCTCTGTGACTTTTTTCCCATGACTGAATTTACTCCTTCAGGTAAAAACAGATCTTACACAGGGGTGGGATTTAAATTTTTAACAACTGGTTCTGTGGGCATGGCTTAGTGGGTGGGTGTGGCTTGGTGGTCATGTAACTGGGTGGACATGGCTTGGTGGTCATGTTATTGGCTGGGTGTGGCCAACTCAATATCACTCACATGGAGGCACGCATCTCCTCACCTGGCTTCTCATGACTGTGGGGATGCTACAACAGTTGTAAGTGTGAAAAATGGTCATAAGTCACTTTTTTCAGTACCATTGTAACTTTGAATGGTCACTCCACACAAGCAAAGTGCCAGCAAAGGAGGGGAAAAAAATCCAGAGAAGTTCCTGAAACAGGAAGTCTAGTCCTGCCAAGAATGTAATAAGGGTTAACGGAGAGGCAGTTTCTGTAAGCAACATCAGAATGTTTCCTTCCTGCCTTCCTTACAGGATTAGGCCAATAATTTCTTCTAACAACCGGTTCTCCAACCTGTTTAGAATGTTAACAACCGGATGTAACAAACAGGTGCAAACTGGTAAAATCCCACTCCGGTCTTACACATTAGGGCTATCTGACAGAGAGAGTTGTAAAGCTGGCATTAAATGCTAGATAAAGATATAATACTGATCTGATCTCACGGCATCAGGGGCAGAGTGGGAGAAGAAAAACAAAATTATAAGTGCATTCAATTATTATGAAGCAATGACAATACCCAAACTTGAACAGGAAGTCTGTTCTTGATACTTGCTAATTGGTCATCTTTGTGTAAGTCAAAGTAAAAGTGGAGAAGAAATATAGCACTTTGGTTGAATTTTTCAGAGTCCTCACAACCATCATCCTTGATTGTAGACCCCTGGAAGTAAATAATGATTAAAATGTGAAATACGAATTCTATGATGTTTGACATGCATGCAAATGAAATGCTATTATTATACTTACTCAAAACACACTTCCTCAGAATTTTCTCACTTTACACAGCTTGACTTCCAAAGAACAGAGTGCTTTTCTTGGCATCTGGCAGTAAAACATGAATAGTCTGTCATTAATGTCAGAAGGTGTGGTTTAAAGATTTTTCTTTTGGCATGTTTTTACATATTAGCAGACTGCTCACATGGCGGTGGTAGGAAAGCAAGCCAGAGAAGGCATTTCCTGCCAAAACTGAAAACAAATCTTGTGAAGGCCTCCCTCCCCTTTCTCTCTCCCTCACTCTGAAACGTTTAATCATCTGCTAGTTTTTTAAAGAAGCATAAAAGCAAAGGCCTGTGACTCTATGTTTAATCATAGTATGAATAGAAACGTTATTATTTCAAATTGATTTATTTTTAAAAAAATGCTTGATTCTTGTAACAGCTTTGGTATCAATATAGAAATTACAGTGGTAATGTTCTTGAATACATAAATGATAAGGGTCAGTGCTATTATTTTTCTACCTCCTTATTTTTCACTCTTTGCATCCAGTATTTAATACAGTGCTTGAGATATAAATCAAATCTCTGGAAAACAATATTTTGTTTATTGCTTGCTGTTAGCACAGAATATCACAACAAAGCAGCATTTTTGCTCGATCATTCCAGCCAATTCTACTAAGTCATAACCAAATTGTAGTTAGAAAGCCAATAACTAGATAACAAATTCAGAAAATATTCTCCAGATCTATCCTAGAGAACCCTTTTGTTTTTACAATATGGGTATTATTTAGGTAGAAAGCATTTCTCCTGATCTAGTGTGTTTTGAATTTACACTGAAGCCATAATACTTAAATAGAAGATGAAGGATTTGTACATTCAGAGACTAAAAATCTCTGTGAACTGCATTCATCCATGTTCTGCTTATTATTTGTCCTAATGTTTCTGCCTTAAAAAGGGTGTGTGCAAAGGATACTGGATAATAGCATTCTAAACTACTCATTCTTTAAAGCTGTATCACACTGTTGCGAGATATGGGTTTCTTAGGTCTTATCTCAGATACCAGAAGTCCACAGGGCTGCCACTTCCCACCCACTGTTTTTGTATACATTCAATACATCTGATCTGGATGACTATTAAATGGTAGCAAAGAATCAAGAACTTGCTATAGTTCTTTCCTGGAACATCTAGTGCAGGGGTGGATTTCAAAATTTTTAACAACTGGCTCTGTGGGCATGGCTTAGGTAGTGGGTGTGGCTTGGTGGTCATGTAATTGGGTGGACATAGCTTGGGGGTCATGTTATTGGCTGGGTATGGCCAACTCAATATCACTTACATCGAAGCACACATCTTCTCACCTGCCCCATGACTGTGGGATGCTACAACAGTCATCAGTGTGAAAATTGGTTATAAGTCACTTTTTTCAGTGCCATTGTTCACTTCACACAAGCAAAGTACCAGCAAAGGATGGGAAAAAAACTCCAGAGAAGGGTTAACAGAGAGGCAGTTTCTGTAAGCAATACCAGAATGTTTCCTTCCTGCCTTCCTTACAGGATTAGGTCAGTAATTTCTTCTGACAACCGGTTCTCCGAACTGCTTAGAATGTTAACAACTGGTTCTAGCGAATAGGTGTGAACTGGTAGAATCCCATCCCTAGTGGTTGCCCAGATTTTGAAGACCAGAGAGTTGGCCCAAACACAGGAATTCATTAAAAACCAGTGAAAGGACAGCATGAAAGGAAGAAGCAAATGGATGTAGGAAGACATATATAAATTGCTACTTCTGCCATCTCAGTGGCTGCAACTGACTTACTTATTTTAACATTTATATAGGTGAACAACTCAGACAGTACAATTCTGGGCAGCATACAATAAGTCAATAAAGAATACCAAAACCATTACAAGCAATGGTACTTAAAAACAAATATTTCAAGTAATTAGTAATCAGATACTCAAATTTATTATACACTTCCATATGGGAGGACTAATCACACTGACATAAATGTCAAAAGAAATAGCTTTAATTATCTTTCTAAAGACCTTCTGAGTCATGGTCAACTGTATGTTGTCAGGTACATTATTCCAGAAAACAGACACCACCATGAAAAAGAAACTCTTCTTTAGTGCCATAAGATGACATCTCAAAGAAAGATCCTAGGGAATGGTCACTTTATTGTAGGCTGAGCAAATACCAGTTGGAGCAGCTCTGAATAATCTCTTTCTATGCTATTTACAACTTCAGAGATCATAATCAGCACTAATAATTTTCTCTAAAAAAGAAAAGTTGAAACTGGACAATAGTTGTTCAGATTTTGGGGATGTAGTAACAGCTTCTTTAGAAAGGGTTGGGTCATTGCCTGTTTCAGTGATGGAAAAACCACCTTCTCTTTGAAGAAATCATTCATCATTTAATGGATTCAACCATATTTGATTTGTCAATCGCTTACAAGATACAGGAGTAGGAATAAATATAGTTTTGAATACATGAGATAGATACTTATCAGAAAAATAAAAAACAATAGGACAGAGACGGTAGGCACAATTGGTGCACTTATGCACGTCCACTATGTCCTTCCTTCAGAATTCTTAACCTGACTTGAAAAGAATGTTTTTGGCTACTTGAATTTTTATGGGCAGAAACTGTTTTACTAACATCTAAGGTAAAGTACACAACCATTATGTTGTTTGGAAGGGCACATTATGACTTGGCTCTCTGCCCCTTCCAGCCTCCAATCATATGGATTACTATGTCAAGCTGAGATATCATTGCTCCTACTTATGTGTACATCCTTGAAATTGCTTTTATATGATCTATCTTCTATATCAAGAATAAATGTTTAATTTTATAACACTATATCTATTCAATCAATATATTTTTTAAGTAAACACAATTATTACAATACATTAATAAAATGCCAATTCACATATTTCAAAGACAACTAAATCTAGGTAGCACTGCTTACCCACAATTCTCACCTAGATAATTAAAATAAACATAATCCTGTATAGAAACATTATTTATAAATGACTGATTTAATGAAATGTGTGCCCAAAAACTTGATGTTAATAAAACTGGAAGGGATGGAGGAAAGGATATATTATTTTTAGTCTTACCTTAAAAGTGTAAAGAGTTAAACTTATCATATTACACTTGGCTGAGTTTATATAAGATAAAAATCACAAACAAGTAATGCACAGTTAGTTGTTACATATTCTTCCCATTACAGTTGACAGGTCCATTAATCACATTGTGTATTTTACTATTAAGAGCTGTAAGGGAGATCAAATCTCTAGTAATTTTTCTTCCCTTTCATTTGATAAGTGTGTTGTTTCACTATGCAGATAAAATATTGTGTCAGTCATAAACAATCCCATGAGTTTTACACTTCTCCAGTTTGAAAATTTATAATGAATGACAAAGTAAAATTCCATGGGAAAATGGATCGTTTCCTTTGGCATTAAATTAAGCAAAGTGCATATGTTGTGATCTCACAGAAGAAACTATTTAGAATGAAGTACCTGTGGATATAAATGAATATGTGAATTCTCCTATTCAAATTATGGTATGGATCATAATAAAAGTCACATGAGAATTAGAGAAATCTAATACAGTTTGCAGTATGATTATGGTACATGTGTCAAATAATGCAATCTTCATGAAATGCTACTAGAATTAGTTATTGTCACTTTGAATGTACACTAATTGACAAACATTAAAATTAAATGTTGTTGCATCCAGCTCTCAAAGAGTCACCAGCTCCAATATACACTACATAAACATGAAAAATAAATAAATACGAAAGTATACATATGCCCACATATATTATATGACACAAAAAAATAACACAGTCTAGTTTGAATGTATACATGTACATAGCGAGAAAAACAAATCTTGCAAGTTTAACAGATGGATGGCAACAAAGCTGTTACAGAGTCAGGTAGTCCTACTAGGAATACTTTGAAACTTCCTCCCAGAGGGGACCAACAGAAACAGACCATAAAGTGGGTGTGTGGGGTCTTTCATGCTTGTTAGCAGTATCCCGAATAAAAAGATGCAAGCTTCTTCTCGGCTTTCCCTATCACTGTCTGTATGGACTTTCTATCTGAGGCATTGCTGCCACCAAATCAAACAGTGATGTAATTTGTTACAACAAACAAAGTGAAAAGTGTTTATACAAAGACTTGAGTAAGCAGACCAATACTTTATGAACTTCAATATTTTCAAATGGTCATAATAGTATAAATCATCACAATTTTAAACCAGCGAAATTGAAAAATATACTCAGTCGCATCAAAATCATCTTCTTACTAAATAAATCCATGATACAGGTTTTAAATCTCAATTAAATCATATTAAAACTATTTTCAGTTTTATTCTCTAAGTGAACCTTTCATACTCTGGCGATAGATGCCACTGGTCTCACTTATATGATTTGAACACTCTATTCATATGAAGTTCCTTTTTAAAAGAGGAAAATCTTCGAAAGTCTTTTAAAATCATCCTAGACCAATCTGTGAACAATAGCTATTCATATAATAGGTATATTTAACTAGATCATATTTAAGCAAGTATAAATGTAATATGGGTGGGTACCATACTATTGAGTAACTTTCAGTCCTTGCCAGTGTTTATAGCAAATTTCAGAAAAAAATCTAAACATGTTACAGCTGTTACTGTATTTATTTCCAATACTTTTTTTCTCCTTGTGGCAACAATAGCTATGCTGCAGCTGTCTTTTTTTTTTTTTTTTCCCAACTTGTAAGATGGGATCTAGCCACAACTTCTTACAGATTTTGCACAATATTTGCAAAAGAAAATGTGACTGTGTTTCTCAAAATAGCTAGCTGCTATGTACTACCAACACTGTATATGACAGTTTATATAGTAAAAATAATACTGACTGTGATATAAATTTTAAAAGATTTCACAGATGGGAACCTAGTTATGGAATTATATTACTGTCTCATGAATCCAACAAATAATTTTTAAGATTTATAACATTGAAAAACAAGGAAATCTCTTTCCCAAAACCCAAGAGTAATCATCCTAGATTATTCTAGAAATACCAAATAAAATCACATGAGTAACATGGAAAGTTATTAAGTGGTAGCATTGCTTTTTTCCCCATAACTGAATGAAATAAATGTTGAAAAACAGGAGAATTAATGCCACTGTATGAATGTATGGGAATGGTTGTCTATATCACATTGAGTGGCAAGAGATAGGCATTCTGCCTGTAAATACTTGACAAAAAGGCTAATTTTGAATGTTATCCAAAAATCCAAGGTCAGTGAGGAAGGTATAATAGATAATGATCTACTCACCTATAGCAATGCAATGAAACTGTAGACTCTTTCGGTGCTTGAAACAAAAAAAAAATCGAACTGGCACATGCTGTTTATTTTTCTTTATCATTGTACCTCAAAATATGAAACTGGAAGTGGCTTATCCATCCTGACTTGTCAGTTGGTTATGCTTTTGGTAACGTGCAAGAAATTACCACATTGCCCTTTAAAAATTTTTTTATTTTTTTATTTGAGGTAATTGTTGGGATAGAGATTGTTTTTCTCTTATGTTTCCCTTTCACTTTTTTCCTTACATTTTCAGCCTCATTGGTTAACGCAAATATTTCATTAATTTAATAATTCTGTGTGAATATTCTCTCACTTACTTTGCATGCACCCTTAAAATAGAATTCAGTTTTTATCATTCACCAGATGAAGCGTTAATGCTAATAATTTTGAGCAGATGTAATTTTCTATTTCTTTTTGTTGGAGACTTCCTCAAGATTGCTCAGGTGTTTAAATTTAAGCATAAGAAATTCCAGATTCAGGGCCAATATAAGCATTGCATGAGAAAGAAAGCATCTAAAAGTTTTCATTTTCTCTCCCTAATTCTTTTTACTTTTCCAAAGAGAATAATTTTATGCATGTTTCATTTGATGACTTATTAAATTTTATTATTTTGAAATGGAACTAAGTCCTACTGCTTAACAATTGCATCCTCCCTTAAAAGATACAACAATCACAATTTTGGCTTCTCAAGATGCTCTGAAGATATGGTATCTGTAATATATGACTGAAAAAATCATCTGGAATTCATTGACATACTGAGAACTAAATTAAACCTCATATGCTTGCTAAGCCAAACAGATAGTTTGGGTTGCTATTTATAAATTTTGATTTTTTTTGAAAAAAAGTTATGGTATTTGTTTTGCTTTCCTGCCCAATTTAAATTAATGTTCTTTTCTTTACTTTCAAAGATTGTTCCCTTTAATAAGCACCAAGAAATATGGTACATATATATGGTATTTTTTTCCCCTGTGGTTTGCCAGTTTCTGAACTTTCAGCTTGACAATGATTCTGTGTTAACTATTTGCTACTAGTTTCTGCTGGATTCTTAGTCTGATCAAAACATAGTGGCATTATTCTATTCTCTTGGATAAGGACACCCCATGTCAGAAAACAAAACCAAATGATGCCATTTTTAACCTAGTATCTGCATATTATACAAATCTTGTTCATAGACATGCAGTGGAAAATTATGGACTCTTGATCTTGTCTAATAATCCTATCCCTCTTGCCATGTATAAGTGAACAAGAAACATAATCTAAAACTAGTTGTAGAGTAGAAGGGGAGAGAACTTTTGGAAAATACAAATGCATATGCATACATAGTCTACATTATTTCAAATGCAGATTGTATACTTGGTCACATTTTATTACATCCAGGTCCTTTTTGGGGTATTAAGGCTTTATGAGCAGTGCCCTGGATGCTTCTGTGGAAACATAGTTTTATTTAGGAATATGATAAATTTTATGTACATAATTCTGCATGTACTTTAAGTTCATTTCTAGAGTTCATAATTGTTTTTTCTGGTAAAATTCTAAATCTGGTAATTCAGAAACACAAGTTCCTCTTGATGGTGGCCCATAGCTACTTCTTAACTAGTAATCATAATAATGAGTGAGGCTGATGGCATAAACTGATGTCCACAAAGATCTTTGAAATAACTCATAACTCATACACATAGAAAAAAATACTCCTATGAACCTCAACCTCACTTTCTCCTAGGTTATCAGTGTTGAATGAATTGAAGATAAATTGAGGTGTTTCAGCAAACGCTCATGTGCTAAGTCATGTATAGTTTAAAGATTAAAGCCAACATTTTGACTTGCAATCAGACTAATAGGCAGGTAGCACAGCAATGCTATATTTCAACTGGAATTGAAATCCATACATCTGATGAGCACATAGATTGAACAAGGCTGAATAGTGGACCACTTGTCATATTGTGTTTTGACCCAACCGGGTTCCCAAAAACAAACACAGACAAAGGCAGCAGCCCCCACCTTTCAAAGTTTAATAATGAATTGTGTTCTGAAGGCTGCTTTCCACTAATTAGCTCTGACAAGAAAGAGCCTTGCTAAATTGTTTGTCAAGGCTGCCAAAACCCCAGAGATAAGAACTAATTTACAAAATTCTCCAAACACAAACTAAGATGTCCACCAGTTGAGTTTCAGAGCTTCTTTGCTGTCTGNGATAAGAACTAATTTACAAAATTCTCCAAACACAAACTAAGATGTCCACCAGTTGAGTTTCAGAGCTTCTTTGCTGTCTGCAAAGAATGCTTTTCCAAACTGGGCTTTTATCCTGTTGAGGGAGGGGCCATGACCTTGCAGCCTTATACCCAAGTTGCCTGTGCTGCTGTAATTGTTTTTTCCTCTGAGCAATCCTTCGTGCACGTGCACTTGGAACAGGCTTCTCAGAAACCTCCTCATTACTACTGCCAGCCCCCACAATCTCTGAAGGCAGCAGTCCACTCCCTGATGGTCCTGGCCCTTCATCAGAGTCCCTGCTCTCCTCAGCCATCTGCACCTGCTGCCAGCTAACCACAACACTATTCCTCACCGCAGGCCCTTCCCCTGGGTCTGATGGTCCGGATGTGGCCGAGATGGGAATTGTGTGTGAAACACGTCCACCAAATCCAGACCATAGATGGAATTCACATTCTCCCAAGTGAACGCCTCCGGTCTGTACCCTTTGCATTTAATCAGGCACTGAAATCGCCCTTTAAACAACTGAGAGTCTTGAATACTGGCGACATTATACTCCGATGGACTGTCTCCATCACGTGGTGCTGGTGGGGAAGGGTCAGGTTCGTGGGGTGGACAGGCCAGCCGTTTGGGAACCAGAAGGGAGTGATGGAACACCAGATGTACCCATAGCGAGTGAGGCAACTTCAGACAGTAGAAGACTGGATTAACCACCACCTCTACAGGGAACAGGACAAGGTACCAGTGTTCAAGCTTCCTCATCACTGGCCGGTCTAAGAGAAGATGCCGTGTAGACAACCGCACCCAATCCCCCACAGCCAATGGGGGCATTGCTCTCCAAGAGTGGTCTGCGATTTGCTTATAGTCTTCCTTAGCCTTCTCCAAATACCATCACATCAATTGGTGAATGGCCTATAACTCCGACAAGAAATCCTTCACCTCAAGAACCAGTGAATCAAGTGATGTCAAGGGGAAGAACCGAGGATGGTAACCCACATTGGAGTGGTTTTCTTTTGAGAAGACACCAAACTGTTCTGACCCAACCGGGTTCCCAAAGAACAAACACAGACAAAGGCAGCAGCCCCCACCTTTTAAGGTTTAATAATGAATTCTGCCCTGAAGGCTGCTTTCCACTAATTAGCTCTGACAAGAAAGAGTCTTGCCAAGTTGTTTGTCAAGGCTGCCAAAAACCCAGAGATAAGAACTAATTTACTAAGATGTTCACCAGTTGAGTTTCAGAGTTTCTTTGCTGTCTGCAAAGAGCGCTTTTCCAAACCTGCTTTTATCTTCTTGAGGGAGGGGCCATGACCTTGTAGCCTTACTCCTGATTCACCTGTGCTTCTGTAATTGTTCGTTCCTCCGAGCAATCCTTTGTGCATGTGCACTTGCCACAGGCTCCTTGGGAACCTCCTCATCACTGCTGCCAGCCCCCACAATCTCTGAAGGCAGCAGTCCATTTTCTGATGGTCCTGGCTCTTCATCAGAGTCCTTGCTTTCCTCAGCCATCTGCATCTGCTGCCGGCTAACCACAACATATTGATAAATTAATAAACTTCTGCATTTGGTGGGGAGAATGTTGCTGAGAAATTTATAATGATTAGAAATATAATTTTAATGATTCAGTGAGGAAATTGTGGATGTCTATTTTAAATATGGCTGTTCGGAAATAAGATTTTTTTAATTCTTTAGTTTAGTTTAGTTTAGTTGACTTTACTTTAGTTTACTTTATTTTATTGTCATTGTACCTCATACAACAAAATTCAATGCCATCTTCAGTGTACTTTATAACTATAAAAAAAAAACACAAATACCCATCTGCATTCTGTACAATTGAATTGAAAACTTCATATTGCATTAATATTGCACTATACAATAATTCAATATAGTTACTGCAGTGGGATAGAGGCTGTTTTTTCAGCCTATTTGTCCTTGATTTTATTATCTGTACCATCTGCTAGATGGTAATAGTGCCCAGGATAAGATGGATCTTTAAGAATGTTTTGAACTTTCTTAAGGCAGGAGGAGCTGTAAAGTTCTTCCAAAGAGGGGAGAGGGTAACCAATGATCCTCTGAGCAATTAACCCTCTGGAGTGCTGTCTTATCTGCCATTGTGCAATTGGCAAACCATACACAGGTTCAGTAAGTTAAAGTACTCTCTATGGTGCAGCAGTAGAAGGTCACCAGCATTTTTTCATTCAGTTGTTTCCTGAGAAGTTAAATAGTATAATCTCTGCTGGGCCCTTTTGACCAGTGATGCAATGTGAGTGCCCCAAGTCAGGTTCTCATTTAAGAAACTTAAAACTGGCCACTTGCTCCACTTGATCTCCATTGATAAGCAAGGGCTGGATGTCTGAGCTATTCCTTCCATAGTCCAATATAAGCTCCTTGGTCTTATTGGTATTAAGGACCAATTTACTGTCTCCACACCATCAAAGCAACTGGTCCATCTCATCTCGATAGGCAAACTCACCCGCCCCCCCGAGACGAGTCCCACCACTGTTGTATCATCTGCAAATTTAGTAATAGTATTCCTAGTGTGAGTGGGAATATAGTCATGCATATAAAAAGTATAGAGTAAAGGGACTCAGCACAAACCCTGTGATGTACCAGTGTTAAGTATAAGGGCTGAAGAAGTATGATTACCTAATCTGACCCTCTGAGAGCAGCCAGAGAGGAAATCCATAATCCAAAAACAGATTGAATTAGAACTTCCCCAGTTCAAACATCATATGCATTACCAACATCATTTTTAATTTGTAGATATACTGTAAAAAAACACCAAGTAGCCTTTCTATGATTCATTTTACACACATAACATTTTGTTGGGTGTATTAGTCACAAAAGTATGAATTTTTGTTTCATACTTCCTTTGTTCTCTATGAAGATATTAAAGTTCAGCACAATTGGATATTTGCACTAGCTGTACCCACTCAACACAGGAGAATCTCTAGGAAACACTAAAGTAACCTGGGACTGGTTTAGAAAAGCAGAAACCTCTTTGTAGGAAAAGGAAACTAGAAAGATGCAACATGGTATTGGTTATATCTTCTGTTAAGAAGAATGTAATAAAAGAGTTATTTATTATTTCTTAACTTTCTTCTGCAAAAATGTTTTTAAGTGAATTTTTATTTATTTAAATAAAAATATAAATTTATATAAAATAAAATTAACTTGGATGAAGGAGAATGGAAATTCTATAGTTTATCCATCTCATGGGAAAAATATAAATTTTATGTCTTGAGACCAGATATCTAATATATATTCATTTTTCTAAATAATTTCTAAAAGTAGCTTCAAATGTCATTTGAAATGTACTATATTCTATACTATTATAAGCCTCACATCACCTTTTCAGAACAAAATATTTTGCAATTGTAAGTCATAGTAAAATGGACATTATCAGCATGTAATTCCTCATTTGTTACTTAATCATCCTGAAAGCCTTGGATGGAAAATAAATCAGTTAATAGCAATAGCAAATAAAAACTGGAAGAAAACATTGTAATCATTAATAATGTAGAATAGTCTAATTATAAAATTTGAGTTAGTACGTGTTAACTGAAAAACATACACACAAACTCTCAAACACACATGAGCTATAGTTACAAATTATGATTGTACAGATTATGATAAAAAAGTAATAGATTATAATTCCTACAGTGACAATTTCATTTTTTAGGGATCCAGTATATTATAATTCAGTACATTTGGGGAAACAAATACAAAATTTAAGAAGAACAAAAATAATAGTGGAGTCATGCTAAATGATACAAAATATTATATTATTTCCCAACAGAAAACAATGAAATGCTTTTGGGGATAAGTCATTATATCTCAGTCTGTTCCATGTAGCTTGTGAAAATAATGTATCACATTTATTTTCTCATATGGATTGTAAGAAATCAATCCTGACACCACAGAAGACAGTTTAGAATTAGTCAACAATTCAAAAATGCATGATGCCCCACTTCCAGGATTATAATTTTTGCAGACTATTACAATAAAACTTGTGTAGTCATAAACATAACCTCAAGATATATTAAAACATGTAAATATCATACTCTTAGTGTTTCTGAGATATGAAATGTAAGATTAATTGAATAAGGCCATTCATTTTTTCAAATGAATGTAAATGTATTCATCAATTCAAAGCAATGCATAGTTTATTATATACACAATATACCAATAAATAGCCATGTATTAAAAAATAATGAGATTTTTTGATAAACATATACTGTGGTGGATTGGGTCATAAAAGATGTTAAAAGGGTGAGGAAGATTTTGGATAAAATCTAATTAAAATACAAAACCTTGTCATGTTCTGAGATACAATAAATATTTTATTAGTTAACTGTAAAAAGCACAAGTGCAATAAAAAGTCATTTAAAATGTAAATACACAAGGAGTGTTTTATTTAACTACAATAATGTTAATATTACAAGTAGAATGTAAATTGGTGGGCCGAAAACTATTGGGACTGACACTTTTTTTACAGTGAGTTATAGTCTGTTATCCATTTTTAAAACTTCCACTGTAAAGATTGTTTTTTTAAAAAAGGTTCTGAATAATGCTGTTTGTTACTCTTAATAAAAATAAGAATAAAAAGGGGTCTCAGGTTTCATCTCATCTGAACAAAGGTGAGATCAATATTTATAAACAGAAAAGGAATATTTTAATAATATACTTTCCAGCAGTTATCTAGATTTTCTTTGTTTTGATACTTTAGGCCCAAAGGCTATACTTATATCTACTATCTTCTTCATTATGTCTTGTATCCAAACAGGTATGTAAAAAAAAAATGCATTTCTCCACTGAGTACTACTGTATTTTCAATGTACAAAGCAGGGGATATCAGATCAATATTTCAATATTTGAATATTCAATTCCTTCCTTCCCTCCTTCCAATTAGGAAAGTTTGGAGAAGGTCAAAACCAACAATTAATAATGAATAAAATTAGTAACATTCGCATCAACCGAACCAAGGAGAAGATGGACGCAAATACACAATACTTAGTACATTAATATACATATGCATTTGTCATGGTCTTTATTTCATAATTTTCCCTGCCCTGTTTGCTCCCATGTTATATAGGAAGTCTATATCAAAATCATGACAGTGGCTATAAACAAACCTTGAAGTAATGTCCCTTTTTTACATGCATTGTAATGGATGAAAAAAGGAGTGGGATGTTTATTCCCTAGTTGTCACTGCTGTTTGATTTTTTTTTAAATTTCCCCTGAGGACATCTCTGTAGTTTTGTAATAGAAAGAAGATGAAGATGGTGTGATCCATTTTTCTCTTTCCCTATATAAATGGGCTTTTCTTATATATTGTTGTGTAGTATGGATTGGTAAGATGTTAGACCTTTTTTTAAAGCAAGCTTCTGAGATTCTCTCTCTTTCTTGCCTCCTACTGTTTTTCTCTGTTGTTTTTTATTGCTTGATGCAGGGAGTGTTATCTTTTCCTTTAGAGGTATTTGGCCAGCTTCAAGGTCAGCCACCTGTAGATGGTTCTATTCACATAAATGCTTGAAAGCTGATAGCCAAGAAGTGAAAACAACACATGGATTTAATGATAGATATGAGTAATTGCAATAGTATGCTATATATGCTTTGAAAGCCTTCCGAGGGATGAACTTCAGGATAGCCCTGACACTCAACAAAAGCATTATGCACTAATTGGATATAATCTGGAAAACATTCACTGTTGCCCTGTCAAGGATAGAGCTGTCTGTTCTATATTCACACTTCTCTATTGATATTACCATGCTTTGTTTGGATTCTTTGCCTGTGAATATTTTTCTGCTTTATTAAACATTATTTTATTTTACTTTGTTGTATTCAATAAATCTTTTCAGCTTCTTCATTTGTTTGTTACTTACTTTCAAAACTATAACACATTGTCCATACTTTGCTATGGTCAAACAACATTTGAGCTTACATTCTTCTTCTGAGGGATGAAGAATACCACAATTGTCTTTCTGTGACACTTCTATCTAGGAGCAGCATCATAAGCTATTTGAGTTGTTTCCGTAGAATTGAAACTTTAAAGGGTTTTGCTGGAATGAAGGATTTCAGAGTAATTGCAGTCTGCTGTAGACCTCTCTGTGCCTTCATAAAGATGATGCAAGAATCTTGGGTCTCACCAATAACGATTCCTTTTACACTTTTCATTCCCTTTGAAAATAATTTCAAAAACAGATTGTTCAAATTGAAGCATGGCAAGGAAAAAACCACTATTATGGGGGGTGGGGTTGGGTGCAAAACTGGAAATAATGCATTGATGACTGCTAGACCTCTGTTATCGTAAGCTCTACTAATATTCTCAGAAGTGCTAATCCACTTGAATTCTGAAGAAAAAAAGAAAAAGAAAAAGTCCCCTGTGTTCTTTTACCTATTGCATTTGGAAAGTCAAGAATGTAATTATGTGAAATGAATCATCCCAAATTTTCCATGTAAGCTAAACTAGACAGAGCAGATGTCTGCCCGGCCATAATTTATATCTCAATGTTCCTATTTTCAGACTCGCAAACCATTATTCTTATGTATATTTTGCATTGAAGTGCATGACTCACCAAGTATCTGTGAAACTTGTATTTCTGCTATTATAATATCATAATCATGACAGTAAGTCAGCGTCTGGAAACATGTGACAAAAGAGTTGCCTTGTTAGTTTATAGCTGCAAAAGAAAGTATGGGACATGAATTGTTTCATTGTTTCATTGTGACATTTCCTTTCATTGACCTGGCAGATTAATATACAAATACCTCATTTTATATGAGTATGCTTCCTTGATTTATGTGCTGCATAGTGGTGCCATCATATGCAACCTGATTGAGTGCTGAACTGCTGATGAACACCATTTGCTATGCAGATCCACTAATATTTTTCTACAGTATTGATGCTGCCTTTGTAGTGATTGGCGGCAAGATGCTGAAAATTGGAAGACCTCTTTGGCAAATATCTACACATGAGCAGATTACTATATGCATTTGCAAAGACTTCATAAAAACAACTGATACATAAATATAAACACATCAAAATTACTGAGAGGATTGCAAAGATATCTATAAATCAGCTCTACAGTCTGTGACATAGTAGATATACCTGTACAGTATAAGGTATATATATGTAGAATACACCTGTAGTGATATATCAATGGAGAGGTTATTCTAAGATAGGAGTATATTTTTCATGTCAAGATAATTTTGGTTATTTTCTAGGAATCTTCTAGCAATTCTAGAAACCATAATCCCAATACATTTAGAAAGTACGAGTTTGAGGAAAATTGTATAAATAAATAAGAATAAGAAGACAACAATAACAACAACAATGATGATGGTGAGATTATCTAGGTATAATTTCTCCAGAATGATCTATCTCCCAACATGTCCTTCAGGTCTTCTCAGTGTAAAGATAAAGTTCTCCTCGCACATACGTGCTAGTCATTCCCGACTCTAGGGAAGGCGTGCTCATCTCAATTTCTAAACCAAAGAGCCAGCGGTGTCTGATGATAATTCCATGGTCATGTGGCTAGCATGACTTCTTATTCACCATTATAATTGTATCCATCCATCTTGCTACTCTTGAGGTTGCTTTCGTTTTCTCTTTTTCTTCCTGTTTATTTTTCCCAGCATTATAAAACTTCTCAAGAGATATAAAGTCCTGGCATTTTGCTGATCCTTCCCAGGAACATATCCCTACCACAATGAGGCAGTGCAGCAGCATTTGAGGGGAAATCATTGGTCATAAAATGCTTAAAAGTTTCTCTCTGTGTTATTTAAGATTTATCAACAATACTGTTTTTTATGCTGAAAGGGCCATATTAGTAGATTGTGGATTTGAGATTTGTTTTTAAAGCAGAGGATAATTAAAATGAGCGTGGACTATAGAGAAAGTCAGAAAAGCTGGCATCTCTAGCAGGACTATAGCTGAAGTTAAAGAGATGAATAGGATTGGATCGGGTTCATTCTTCCTTGTGAAACTGCCAAGAATTCCCATAGTGGTAGATCAGCCTGGGAAGTCAAGAAAACTAACAGCAAATAAATACATTCAAGAAGAAGATAATGGCAAACTACTTGCATATTGCTGACAAGAAAGTGACTTGAAAGTGTCTATGAAAACAACAGGAACCAAGCACTACTCATAGAATTTATATTACTTTTAAAGCTATAAAGCCAAATGATGGCCTAAGGGAACATATTACATCTTTAAACAATTCAAAATAATGCTGCTTTTACAAGTTTGGAAAAAAGGAACTAAAGCAGTAATTTTAGTCAGAATGGATTGTTTTATCTCACTGAGCTCATTATTTCCATCATTGAGCTATGTTTGCTTAAATGCTACTCTTTACATACTTATATGTAGTGTCATTATTATAGTTAAGGAACAGATACTTATTAATTCTTGATGTCTATAGCACAGTAAAATACACTTGAATGGTTCATAACATTTCTTTTTTTTTAATCTGCTAACATTTCTCTTACAACTAACCCCACCCCACTCTTTAAGTGCTTGAATCATAAGAAAAATCATCAACATTCATTCTTTTAAAATCACTGTCACTGGAAGGTGAGATAAAAATCAAGTTAAATTAAATTTAAGCTGAGGACTTTGCTGACAATCTCATGGTATCCTATTGCATGCTACTTTTATGCAACCTTAGGTGATACCAAAGTATCTCCAGTCAGGTGCATTCTTTCCAGTCTTCAAAGAATGACACAATATTCTTTGTCACCCTTGTTATAAAAGATGGTAAGTCTGCAGTTTTATTTTCATACTGTTTGGGATGAAGTGTCTTCCCTGACCAAATTGCCTTGTTTTCTGCAAAGTTCAGTTTACAACCAAATGGTAGAACATAGAAAAACTGAATAAGCTGAATCAGGTGAATCCTGCACTCTATTTCTTGTGAGCTCTTCCAGAAAAATTGCTGCTGGAGGGAGGAAAACCTTTATAAAAGTAGTGTGACTCTGTTTTTTGCCATCTGAATGGTAATGCTTGATTAGAAAATCAATGAAGTGCTGTGAGAATTGCACTTCAGTGTTGCAGACAAGCCACACAAAAATCCAACTTTTCACATGAGAGGAAGATTGCCTTTGGTTCATTTGCTCTCTTAAGACATATTAAAATCAAATCTATCACCCCATTTGGCCATCTGTCAACCTTCACCACACAGTCAACGGGGAGACTTTGTTCTTCCATCACCAGCATTGGAGAATGTTTTGTTATTTTAATAGATGGTTTTAGGCCTTAGAGACAGAAATAAATCAAACCAATTTATAAACCCTGAAAATGTTAGCTTCAGGGTTTCCCCTCCCCCCAAACCCTATAGAGGATTATGTATGGATGGCTTGCTGTAAAGGAAGCAGATTTAGCAGTTTCTTAAAAAGGAAAAAATTGAAATAAAGAAAATTAATGTAGTGTTCTCTGCCCTTAAACACTTAATAAATGGAAGACTACATTATATGTCAAATGTAGAACTATCCCAAAAAGTTTATGTTAAGCATTATAAACAGATCATGGTAAATATTTACATATAAACTCACTTTCTTACTCAGAGACAAATTTTGCATGCTAGTTTTTCATATCTTTATTTGCATAATTAAAAGTATCTATCTCATCATATTTAATGTTAAAGTGGTTTAAAGACAAAGATAGGCTAAATATAACTGATAAAACTTTGTCAATAGTGTACTTTATGAGTCATCCATCTCATAGTTACCTATGTCTTTGTTATGTAAAGATATTTATCCCATTCAGATTTAGCTTCTATCATTGATTGATTTCAGCAGTCCTATTCTGATCGTATTCTGCCATATTTGATGCTGTAGCTGAAGTCAAAGTACATAGCATCATAACAATCCTTAATAACTTAACAAAATGGGCATGCAACTATGTTTTATGTTTATTTATTTATTATTTATTTATTTTGTCAAGCGATTATAAGATAACAGGTATAAGTATAATTATGAATACCTGAAATGGATACTTATAAGAAAAAAAAAAGAAACAATAAGACAGGGACAGCAGGCACGTTGGTGCGCTTATGCATGCCCACTACAGACCTCTTAGGAAAGGAGTGAGGTCAATAGTAGACAGTTTGAGGTTAAAGTTTTTGGAGTTTTAAAGGATCACTGTGAATTATTTTTTCTGGAGCAACAATATAAAGGTTCTAGAGAGAAAACTAACACTGAAATATTAAATTTGAGAATTTTGTGAAAGAGGAAAAACTTGGAAAGCTCTTTCTTCTGATGAAACACTCTCTCTCTCTCTCTCTCTCTCTCTCTCTCTCTCTCTCTCTCTCTCTCTCTNCTCTCTCTCTCTCTCTCTCTCTCTCTCTCTCTCTCTCTCTCTCTCTCTCTCTCTCTCTCTCTCTCTCTCTCTCTCTCATATACATACATACATACTATAAACTGATCAACAACTGATCTGGTTGAGACAGACTGGCATATTCAAGAGAGGCCTTGTTTTCCTGGTCCATGTCCAATACATTTAACAGGACCAGTACCTTACCATTTCCACAATTTCCTTCCATATAGATTTTTAAAAGTTTTATTATCTGGTACATAATACCTAGTATTATACAAGATATACTGTGTGTCTTGAAATGTTTACAGGGACTGGGGGAGTTTAGAGCTCCTGTCTAAGGTGGCTACTGAACAGTAAGAGGTCTTTTCTCTCTTGTCAACAATCTGATTATTTTGCTGCAAAGCTGGTTCTCTGGCAGGACTGTTCCCTGGATTTGAATGAGAAACACTTAGAAATGACCCAAAATGGCTTTTGGATAGTCATGGACCTGTCTGAGAAAGGAAGTCTTGTAGATTCCAGTTCCCTTTGGTAGTGGTTGGAAAGTCACTGGTCATCTACCTTCAGTTTGAAAGTTCATTTTCTTAAACATGCCTGACTTTTAACTTTGCTTTTTGAATTATCTTTAAATCAGGCTGACTGCTGATTTATTTAACCCCCTGCTGGACTCTACTGTTCCTTTTCTTCTGTTATTCCCTTTGATTTATGCTGTTAATTTGAATAACTTGCACTTCTCCATAAGAAAACACAGTGTGTCCCTGGATGGTGAAAGTGATTTTATTTAATTTACATTAATATTGGACTCTCACCAGACAATCTTTGAATTTTTTAAATTTGCAAAATAGTTGAAGTTTATTTTTTTTAATGTTTCTTTTAATCTTGGATTTAAAAAAAATCTTCCCTGTATTTTTCTGGTTCAGCATTTTTTGTTTACAGGCTAGGTTACATCAAGCAATAGATTATAGAAAATTAAGGATAGTTGATATCTAGAAAAAGACTTTATGGTAACATACAATTTTTAGTTGAAACCTTTTTTAAAAAAAAGTTTGATTAAGTAATAATAATAATTACATTCACAAAGGAAATATGATTTGACATCTGCAGACCCATTAGGAAGTCTAGAAAGGGTCATGGACTATACAGAGGTGATTGCATACTCCTACCTGAAGTTCAAGCCTGCATTATTTTACAATAGCAGGAGCTGTCTGAATGGAGAAGTGATCAATTGGTTTTTCTTAGTAGGAATGAAGAACATTGGGGAATAGTTCTGAGAATAGTTTTGAGCTGCACAAAACTTTTTGAGCGGAAAATGTATCCAACGCGTCCATTATACATCCGCTAAGCATACGGGGTGCGGTATCTGCTATCCCGCATTAGATGGGCACCTCATGATAGGGAGCGAAAGGAGAAAGAAACGACAGGAGA
>BHFT01072648.1:0-21774 GCA_004320025.1 Laticauda laticaudata
ACCCGAAGGAAGCTGAACAGCACACATGTAAGTACCCGCGAAAGCTTAAAAAAACAAATATATATATATATATATGTATATATATATGTACATGTAAGGTAACATCTGCAAACAACAAATTCCGAGAACACCAAACTTCTTTAATAATGTTACCTAGTTGGGTTACTTTCATGGCTCTTCTACACATTAATCAGGAAATCTGAGGCAAGGAGACTTTCCTATGTAGATTTATGGAGAAGACTATATAGACACACTTCTCTTTCTCCATTCAAACAAAACTTTGAACACCTTTTGTCCCCTTCTCTCAATTCATTGAAGATTCATTTGGACTTCAAAAACACCACTGAAAGTATCTCAAAAAGTACTTAGCAGAGTCTGGACATTAGCTTTCAGGGGTGTTTTAAGTTTCATCCTCCATGAGGTATCCTCCAGTAATCTCCAAGAGATCTTCCAACTTCAGGAAATGCAGCGCTATCAAAACTCCATATGAAATAATTGTAACAACCTGGGAACTAATGGAATAACAAGATATTTCAGAATCATACTTAAAATTTGGTTTGTGAGAAAACGATAACAATTATTCCAAGGGAAGAAGTAACATCCAATATGTTTGATAAATTCCAAAATGAGAAGTAGGCAGAAATGACTTTGTAAACTGAATTTTCAATTATTAACATCTCTAGCCATTAAATCAGATATGATACAAGCAATGCTAAGTCTTTAAAAGTTAAACCCATTTATTTCTGAAGAAAAAAAGTGAAGGCAAAGGAGGAAGAGGAAGACAAGAAGGAGGAGTCTCATCAAATTGTTGCCAATTATTTTCACATAAATTGTTGACAAGAGAAAGATAGTGAAAGCAAGATGGAAAAGATGGTGGGTATGGAAAAACAAATGATAAAGGGAAAAGTCTTACATTTTGCTTCAATTATAAAAATGAATACTCTACAAAAACAAAATCTCTATCAGTTGGGAAGGATTATTAACTCTACCTTGTACATTTTGTTTGAAAGGCTGCTGAAGCTAAGCAGGTATATAGTAAAGGTATTCACAGCTACTCTCCACCTCCAAACCTCCAAATGTATAAAGAAAATGTACAAATGTACAAACAACAACCTGGGAGGACTCTAACGAGACTTACCTGTATACCTCTAAATCAACATGGCTGGGCTACACATATGTCAGATTGCGTTATTGCCTTTTTATTTTCCACTAGGGTTTCAAATATACAGCATAATTCAATATTCAATGAACGCTGCAGACATTTTATTCATCCATTATGCTTAAAAAATATCTTTTTTTAAAAAAAGGCAACTAGCAATAACAACCAATATATTTAGAAATATTTAATTTTTTAAAGTCCAAAAATTGGAAGGAAAAAAAATCACATTCAGTAACAGAAACAGCAAAAACCATGGCAAGCATATTATCCAAAGGGTTGGTTGTGGCTCCTTTGCAAGCAAAATGCTAGACCCACAAGGAAACTGATATGAATTCATGCAAAGGAATCATTTCAGGGATGGATGTGGAAAACATGGGCAATCTTTTCAGTCTAGATCAGTGTTTCTTAGCCTTGACAGCTTGAAGGTGTGTGGACTTCAACCCCCCGGAATTCCCCAGCCAGTATGACTGCTCTAGGTAATTCTCAGCATGAAGAGGACAGTTCGTTCTACAAACAGCAGAAAACTTCTCACATAATTACTCCATTTAGTTTCTTTAGTTTCTTCCCTCTGATTCATGCATTAGGAGAAAGTATTCCAGCCCAGGGCCCAGCTAGATTGGGGCATTTTAAAATACAGAAGCAGCATTTCATAAACTCAGGACCACAACTGTTTGATTGAATCAAGGGCTGAAGTGAGTCACATTGTGTCACAGAAATGGATAGTTACACAAATACAGATGATTATTTCCAGAAATATTTCCAGAAATATTTTGTTCTGTTTCTCAGCATCATAAAGGTTTTAGATCTATTTTAAGACTACTTCACACTGTTTCCCTGGCTGAAAACTAACATAGTCAGGCTTCAGGGTGAGGTTGTCCAATTTTGACACTATAATCTAAGGAAACCACAAGTAGTCCTTTCCTACAACAACAAGTAGGATCAAAATGTTCATTGCTGAGCAAGGCAGTTAAATGAGTTGCACCCAATTGTTTAGTAAACCATTGCAGTTTTTAAGTGTAATACAGTCATTAAGCAAATGTGGGTTCCTCTCCCTTGACTTTGCTTGTCAGAAGCTGGCTGAGAAGGTTGCAAATGGTAATCCCATGACCCTGGTATGATGCAACTACTGTAAACACATGCCAAGTGTCCAAACACATGTCAAGTGCCCCCATGACCATGGGGATGCTTCAATGGTCATAAGTGCAATGATCAGTCACAAGACAATCATTTCAGTATTGTTGTAACTTTGAATGATCTCTAAAGTTGAGGACTATCTGTATATAACTTCTTTCATTGAGAACTACCTGTAAGTCAAGGACTACCTGTATGTAATTTCCTTAATTCATTTCAAGGAGAAGGAAGATTTGGAAGAAGCAGCAAAAATCTGGTTTAGCTAGGACATTGCACTTCTGCCTGGAACTTGAGCAAGTGTTAATTAATGTATGAGGAGATGCAGTACTTTCCTTCCAAAAGCAAATTTTATTTTGCAATTGCCTTTATTAAATATAGATTTAATTAGATATGGATATTATTAGCTCCACAAAGTTCACAAAAAATAGTATTTAAGTTATTAGAATTGTCTTCTACAACCTGGTGCCCCCTTAATGCATTGGAAGTAAAGGGTTCCAGAAATTTTATCAAGCATTATATCCAAAGGTGCTTTTTCAAGAGGCAACTGGGCTTTCTGTTTTTTTTCTTTGAAGACTTTTTGCTTCTCATCCAAGAAGTTTCTTCAGCTTCTTCAAGAGAAGTGAAATGTCTTTAAAGGAAAAACAGAGAGTCCAGTTGCCTCCTGAAAAAGCACCTTTGGGACAACCATGGCCTAGATGATTGAGAATCTCCATACACATCAAGCATTATAGTTCATATTTACAACATATCTGAAAGACACCAGATTAGGAAATGCTACAATAGAAGAGATCAAAGCAGCAAGATGTGGGTAAAATGGCTTTGGAAAAAGAAAGGATATATATCAATGCAAGATAAATGGCTTTGGACCACCTATATCACTATTTACAATGTTTTATATATGTCAACATCATGTAAATAGGGATTTTGAACCGTAATGTATGCTTAGAGGAAATTATTTTGATCCTCTATATATTGTATGCACTTGGTGATGTATGCTGGCTAGGCAGGGATGGGATCCAACCAGTATAACTACCAGTTCTGTTGCTCTGAGTCACGCGCGCATGCATGAATCACGCGAGTGCAATTTACAAACTGCTGAGCTGCCCGGACAGCTGAGCAGCGCTGGTGTGGGTGCACAATGGTTGGAAAAGCCTTTTTCAACCATAGCTGTGCCTCACAAAGCAGCTGCAGTTGAAAAAGCAGGAAATAAAGGACAGGTAAGAGCCCGGGCGGGTGGGCCAAAACAGCAGCAGACACAGCACTGGTTCTGTGTCTGCTGCTCTTCAGAGCTAACAGTTCTGTAGAGCCAGACAGAACCAGTATAATTCCACCCTGTGGCTAGGCAGCATTTATGTTCCTAATCCAGAAAGAATCCTACATATACTTCCCTGAATGAAGACTATCTACTCACATGAAATTTATGAAAATTCTCCCAATATTTACCTTTAAATGATAAGGATCAATCAAATAATTTTAGTCTTTGAAAGTCATGGAATGTTATATGAAAAATGAAACCTAGGTAAGATCAAATATCTTTAAAGATCATTCGCTTATTTATTTACTATATTGTATATCATTCATTCTAAAAACTCTGAGTCAATCATTTTCACCCAACCATGCACTGAATAATGTTCTCACCCAACACTGATCTGCATATTAAAAAGCAGAAATATCATCTAGCAGACAAAGGTCTGTAGAGTCAAAACTATGGTTTTCCCAGTGGTAATGTATGACTGAGAGTTGAACCATAAGGAAGGTTGAGAACCAAAGAACTGATGCTTTTGCAATGTGATGTTGGAGAAGACTCCTGAGACACAAGGAGATCAAATTAGTCAATCCTAAAGGAAATCAATCCTGACTGATGTTTGGAAGGACAGTACAGAAGCTGAAACTCAAAATACTTGAGCCACTAATGATAAGAGAGGATTCACTGGAAAAGACCAGAGGTGATATTCAGCAGGTTCTGACCAGTTTTGAAGAACTGGTAGCAGAAATTTTGAGTAATTTGGAGAACTGGCAAATGCCACCTCCTGACTGGAGATTTTACAGTAACCTTTCCCTGCCACGCCCACCACGCCATGCCCACAGAACCAGTAGTAAAAAAATTTGAATCCCACCACTGGAAAAGACCCTGATGTTGGGAAAAATTGAAGGCAAAAGAAGCAGGGAACAACAGAGGATGAGATGGTTAGATAGTGTCTTAATGCAATGAACATGAATTTGGGCAAAGTCTGGGAGACAGTGGAGGTCAAGGGTCCTGCATGCTATGGTCTATGGAGTTGCAAAAAGTCAGGCATGACTGAACAACAGCAAAACATTGATCTGTTTTTTTTAAAAAGGACACTTTTTTCATAACACTTGCCAAAGAGAAGACAAAACAACAAACAGAAAGTGAGTTTATCTCATCATTTTCCACTTTCCACTCTCTTACAATGTCTAATATGAACAAGTCCTTGGAGAAATTCACAAATGTATTCTTTAGTGTTCCCAGTAATTGCTCAGTTTTGTTGCTGGAGAGCTGTAATGCGTTAACGTGCTTGGCTGGCTTGGGTTCTCATCCCACAAATTAAAACACTCATTTACAATCAAGAAGCATTTGTAGAGGCTTAAGACTGAAATGTTCCTAAAGTGCAGTGGGGTTAAGCAGTCTTGGGGATTCATGGAACAGGATTGTGATGATGCAGAGAAGGGAGACATGATACTTTCTTCAGTTCCTACTACGTTTTCTAAGTTCTTGAAAAATATACCGTCTATTAAAAAGCTGTAGATACATCTAACCATGGCATATCAGAAGAACATTACAAGGGAGATGATCTCACTGCTTCTACTTTTGGAACCTAGATCCACCCTAGCCATTTAATGATAACAAAAGGGAATTGTTCCATACATGGCAATGGAAGGAAGTTTTTATTTTGTAAATGGTTGCAAAAGAGCCAAATGCTACAGGAGCTTTGAATTCCCACATGAAATATCATGAAATGTTTATCAGTTCTAATCTAGCACTGGACAAAATTGAAGGTTACTGTTGGGTACCCAGTACATAATTTCACTCTGATTTGTTCCATCTTGGCTAGACTAAGGTGCCCAAAGTATGATCTAGTGTGATATGAGATGAGCTGGAGCTTGTGACTCCTGAGGAAGTGGGATGTGTGGTCTGCACCTGCTTTCTGGACAATGCAGCCATTGTCTGAAGGTGGCCTTCAGTTGGGTTCCTGCAATAGTGTTGGCCCTATTGTTGAAAAGGTACTACATTCAGCCTTGAATGAGATGGGGATGCACTCCCTTCCTCAAGAGGCTGTTCTTGGGGCCAATAATCTTTGACAACCAATTTTCCCTCTTGAGGGAAGGTTATTGAGAAGGTGGTTGATCTGGAGCTGATGAGAACCTTGAAGGAACCAGATTATCTTGACACATTTCAGTCATGTTTCAGGCCACATTTTAGAACTGAGTCAGCTTTGGACATGCTTCTTGATGACCTGTGACAAAGCTTGGATGGTGGTGCATTCATCCTTATCAGAGGTGGCATTCAGCAGATTCTGATTAGTTCTGGAGAACTGGTAGCAGAAATTTTCAGTAGTTCGGAGAACTGGCAAATACTACCTCTGACTGGAGATTTTACAGTATCCTTCCCCAGCCACGCCCACAGAACCGGTAGTAAAAAAAAATTGAATCCCACCTCTGATCCTTATATTCCTTGAGTTTCTTGGCAGCCTTCAATACCATTCACTACGATATCCTTCTGAGCTGGCTCTGTGGATTGCAGATTGGGGCTATTGCTTATGATCATTTTTTTACCTTTCTCCAGGGCTTATTCCAGTTGAGGAAAGAGATGCTCCAGATATTTTGAGATTGCATTAAATGCACCTATTACTGTTGGCACTATCTTTCCTTTTTTGCCACAATCATTCTATTTGCAAATCTTTGTATTTTGTAATTTTCTCCTGTTCTTTCTCTTCTATTCTGCTGTCTACAAGTATTGCAGTTTCCACTAGGCAGACTTTTTTGTCTTTGTTAAGTCTGGCAAAATCTGTAAGGGTTGAGACTGATGAGACAAGAATCAGTAGCTGCCAAGCTAGGTAGAATCATCTTAGAAACTTATTCCTTTACCTCCCACAGCCCTTAAGAGATTTTGCCAAGAATTTGTTAACTTGGAAGGAAAAGAGCAAAAAAGCAAAGAGTATGATTATATATCAAGACTCTGACTTCTTTGCATTATAATGAAAAGTCAATTGTTCTGCTTAAGGCTTCATTCTTATCAGCAATAAGATTATAATCTACCGCCATCCTTTATGAGAGTGCTCTACCTAGTCAAGCCAAGTTCAGAATAATGGGTAAATGTCTAGAGAGTTGTGATTTACTTCTAAGACTGCTGTAAAGTCTGAAAGCTTGACTGTTCACTTCTACTCCTACCTCTATTCTCATGGAAACTAAGAAGTCAACTATGGCTTTTATCATTATCAAGGCATCAATGGCTTGCTCCAGTACCAACCCAAATGAACCTGCTAATCCGGATGATGACCCAACAAGCCAACTTAGTGGGATAAATGTATTATCATCTGTCAAGATCAGGAAAAGACCCTGCAGCTATTGCTGAAGCAAGTGAAGCAACAGATTTCTGAATTCAAGTATCACATCTCTTAGCTAAAACATTTGATGGGAATCCAATCAAATTTACTGCCGTCCTTGTTCAGTATACTGCACATATTTCACACACACTTATTGTAATTAGCCTAATGACAGAGTGGGCAACCCCTTTTTGGATTGAGATGGCATCAGTCATGAGCCCTAATTTGGAGGGTCTAATATAATGGAATCATGAGGTTTACTAAATATTCATCCATATGTTCAGTTCTCTGAAATTTTGGAGGTGGTGCAAATATGTCCACAGAATAGTGTATATATACTTTATTACGTTATATGAGACTGCAACTTTGATAAAGCACAATTTTATTTGGTATCATGGACATAAATTGCATTCTATGAAGTAACAAGTATTAATTGAAAATTTTCTGTACAAGCGCAAGTTTTCTCTCCAGATGCATGGATACTTAAAGAGCCATATGGGAGTTTTATTATATCAATGATTACATCGCTAGAAGAGTTAGGATACTTGTAAGCAGTGCTTCAAATGAGAAGCCTTTTGTGGACCAAACATATGGCAAAAAATTCAAAGACATTGTAAAACAATCAATGTTTTTAATGTATTCTGGAATTTAGGAGGCATACCATCACTGTTGGGGTACATGCCCTCTGGAACAGAGAACAACTTGGCTCCTTCTATGTTGACATTCAGAAAGTCACCGACAATCTGAATATCCTCCCAGGTAGAAAGGCTGTTCAGTGCCTATAGGATGCTTTGTTTATACAGTTTGCTTGTATAGATATAAACTGTTATTGGAGTTTGTTTTTTTAAAAACGGCTTTTTAAATGTAAAGCAGAATTATTGGAAGTGGGTGACTTCTAAATTGTATAAATAAATAGTATCTCAACTATAACAGTATACTGCTCTTGTTAGAGGCATCATCACTGAATTAGATCCAGTCTAAATCATCAATTCAATTTGATTCAAATTATTCATTTTTTGGGGATCTTTCATTTGGAACCAAGCTTTTTTGTGAATGTGCCTATGTAAAAGGCCTTTGAATTGATTCAGAGACAACCAATTTGGGTCTTTAACTTATTCAACGAATTGACCTGAACTGTTTAATTTGAACAGTTAATTCAATGATACAACTGCACCAGCTTTTGTACACTACCAAGAAACTCTGGTGATGGGTAGTCTAAAAATGAAATTGGAGCTGCGCCCATGAATGTGCATGGCTGCACTTGCATACAACATCCCTTGTCCCATCCCCACTGGTCCATTTAGCAGGAAAGGTTGGTGACCACTGTTTTAATTAGTCTTTATAAATCATTGCACTATACAATATATGCAATATATTACCCCTAATTGATCTTTCTTTCTAATTCACCTAAGGAAAAGGAAATACTTCATCTAATCAATAAATGTATTGTTATGATTTTATCAGATAATCTTGGGGACATGACTTGGGAATATGAATACTGTAATACATATAACTTTTAGCTACATTCCCTTGTAAAACTAGCTAAACTAGTAATATAATACATCACATCACATGTTTGAACTGTAATTCTCAACATTCTAAGGTTGATTACTCTAGAGCTCATTTGTATTATAACTTTTCTCTTGGATAGTCAGGCGTCTTGCACAATCATATAAATACAAATCTTAGAAGATTAATACATCAACAAAGCAGGTTATGTTAAACAAGAGAGGCTAATTTGATCAAGGTCACTTGTTCAGTGAATGAAAATTTCAAACTCTGTCCTTATCCAATCATCTGATCACTGACTTATCTCTTAAATCCAATTGCATAGGTGATTCACAGCATTTCTATTTTCCATAGCTCCTGAAGAAGACTTTCATAAAGCAAACAATTTGAATAAATCATAGAGGGGTATTTTTTCAGTGAATAGTGAGAATCTATCATGTAGTAGAAAAGGATGAAAACAACAACTGTCCCCATTTATTTGCAAGAAAGGATTCATTTTTCAGAACAATCCATCAGCAGTCACCCAAATGGACCAGAGAAAAACCACTACAAAATCTGATAAAGTCACCCAACATTTTTAGCAGGCAAAAACATATATACCAAGCTCTCTAACACACTATCAAAACTGGTATGACAATTGGTCCCAGCCCAAATTTAGAGATGCCCATCATTATGGCCAAGTAAACTCAAAGCAGGAGCACCCAGACATGGATACTAATGTAACCTTGGTGGTCTTGCTGTTAACATACCCAAACAGAAAACTTTCAATTTCTCATCTGGCTGCCTCGACCTTTGTCTCTTTCCAATCCTATGCATGGAATTGTTTGCATAAACCT
Source organism: Laticauda laticaudata (assembly GCA_004320025.1). Lineage (NCBI taxonomy): Eukaryota > Metazoa > Chordata > Lepidosauria > Squamata > Elapidae > Laticauda > Laticauda laticaudata. Next base: position 9,201 of record BHFT01072648.1, read on the forward strand.
GCAATGTGCATGATTTTTTGCCCAGTTATGCTCAAATGAAGAAGAGCTGGATCAGCTTAAGCATTCTAACAAAATCCCAAATAGACAGGAGGGGACAGTGGCTGCTTCCCTAAATTCTATCAAATTAGATAGAGCTACATTGACCCCTAGAGATTTGCCTTCCCAACAAGAAGAAATAACAAATTTTGAATTTAATGCAAAATTTCAGTCAGCCTCTAAACAGATGGACAGTAAATGTATGAGTCTGGAAACTGGCATATCTGAGATCCATGGAGACTTTAAAATTTAGAAAGCTCAAGCTCTTAAATTTAATCAAGATCTGGAAGCATTGAACAGAATTATTGTTATTTCCCATGAAACCAGAATTAAGATCATAGACAGGAAGGAATAAATTTATGATAAATTTATTATAAATCTGAAAGTGATGTATTTAAAATACATGGAGCACTTACCAGGAACAATATGAAAATAATTAATTTATTTCTAGATGCAGAGCAGCAGGTGTCTTTGTTAATTTATTTGAAGGAATGTGTTCAGAGATCTCACTGCCAGCTAATTTCAAACTTGAAATACTAGATGCTTTCAGAGAAGAACAGGACCAATCCCCCAAGAAGTTCTGCTTCTAAAATTATAGATGTTTTGAAGTCCAGCCTCAAAGACTACCTTTTGCAACTTTCAATACACACTACCACCTTAAGATAATATGGCAATACAGTTATGACTTACACAAATATTTCCTTGTATGTGCTAAATGTGAGACTTTGATCGGCAGATATAATAACAAGAAATAAAAAGGGTTGCAATTTTTCTTTGGTTGGGTTCTTATTTGTTTATATCCAGAAATCTTTTGCCTTTCTCTTGGAGAAGAGATTATATTTAAAAAATTGCAACCTCGCCTCTGGCTATGGACTTTTACAGGCTTCACGTGTATCTATATACTGTTGAAACTCTCATGTAACCTTTATCTGGGTGAAACAGTGCAAACAACACTTTTTCAACCAAAATACTTCAAATGAGGTAACTTACAGAATATCTGAATCCATTACTCCCCAAATTGTGGCTGCTTCAGTGCTGCTGGGCTGCTGCTGCTGCTTTGGCACCACCTCCCACTGCAGGCGATCATGTGATCTTCATTTTTAATATTCTGTGATAGCTTCTTCCAATCCCTCAGTCTCACTCCCACTCATCAGGAGAAGCAAAGAGAAGGGGGGGGGGGGGGNNAAAGAGGGGGGGGGGGGGGAGGGAGAGAAGGAAGTATAGGAAGGAGAAACAGGAAGGGATCCACTTACCTTAGAAGGAAAGAGAAGGAAAGAGAGGAAATAAATGATAATATGTTTGGCATTTCTGTCCACTTATGAGTCCTTCCCAAATTCCCTGGGATATATATCTTCCTATATCAGATGAAAAAAATTCAGAATATTTATGATTTTAACAGATTAACAGAATTGGGAGAGACCTTGTAGGTCTTCTAGCCCAATTCCCCCATCCAAGCAGGAGACCCCTTATCATGGTGATATACTTCTGTTGATACAGTACAGTAATAGTATTATCTTCTTTTTCATATTCATTCATAAACAAGACCTTTTCTGCCATGTGCAAAAGAAGTTTAAGAGCATCTAGATTTCAGATATCTATCTACTTGGCCATCCATATATTTACTCAAACAAATATATTCATATACGCACATGCATGAAGGATTGTGTTACACATCAAGGTGGTATCCAGGGTCCTACTCAAACATTATTGTCTCAGATATCAGCTTACTATGTTTTGAAGTAAAATAATGCACAGTACAATCTGGGGAACCCTGGTTAAATTCAGGGTCTAACCACATTTNAGATATCAGCTTACTATGTTTTGAAGTAAAATAATGCACAGTGCAATCTGGGGAACCCTGGTTAAATTCAGGGTCTAACCACATTTTCACACTGTACTGTTGCCTTTCCTCCAATCTTGATGAGAGGTGTATAAAACCAACCACAATTGTCTTTCATTCTGTCAATCTTAAAGCACTGAGACGATGGAGAACTTGTCCTGTGAACCAATTTTTGCTCATCCTCTACCTTACCAATAGGAGAGAGTTGAAATTGTCCTCCAGTCAGGGTCCTAACTGCTGAACTACTGCAAATCCTTGATCTTGCTTTCACAGCTTCACTTCACCCAAAATAGAGATAAATTTTGAATTCTACAAATCAAACACACCACAATGTAAAATCTTACCAGTTGCTACAAGAAAATGTTGACTGCAAAGACACCACAACTACTAATGTTTTTTAAAAAAAATGAGTTATACTGACAGCATGTCAATATTTTCAACATAAGCATTACATTGTGTACTATTCTCTTGGCTGAAATGGGGAAGAAATAAATTCTAAACAATGCCTCCAAACAGATACTATGAACACAGGACATTAAAGTACACAGGAAAGAAAAGGAGATAGTAATGACAAGAAGGAAAACAGGTAGTAATGGTTGCCTTGAAGTATGGTAAGGTAAGAATTCACATCAGTAGGAAGTTGTAATAAAACTAGTGGTATGACTATAATAAGAGTATTACTTTAACAATATTAAAATACTAGGAAGTTTTATGTCATGTGAAATATATCTACATCAAATCTAACTAGAATAAAGACTAATACCAAAATATTGTGATAGACTAATAAAGGTAAGAGATTTCTTAAAATAATCAATATATACGATTTCTAATTCTAACACAAATTAACCATGGATTTCCAGACAATAATGAAAGAGAAGGGTTTAATAAAAGGCCTGCAAATAGAAGTTTCTGAAGGGCTTTTTTTAATGTTTAAAGATTGGACTCCAGACATAACTCAAGGGGGAGTCAGTTCCAGGGAGTAGGAGCTAAATGGGAAAAAGTTCTAAAAACATGAGGTGGCAATTTTAACATGGGGGAAAACTAATCAACCTTGATTGCACTATTGAGCTGAGCACACAGGAGCACAAATTATAACTTACAAGCAGTCTACCGCAGCTAAATGAAAACTTTGCTCTGGCTGGCTTCAGATAAACCAGCACTGGCCCAGAAATGTCAGCTTAGCTCTCCAGAGCAGGAGATATGATAGCAGCAGATAGATACAAAGCTCTTTCTTGAGTCCTGTCAAGGTCTCAGGTAGAGGTGCTCTGAGATTATTTAGCTGCAGCATCATATACATATGCAAGATGTTTTTTTCTTGTCAGCCTTTTCAGGTTGGACAAATCAAAGCATGGCAGGTCAGCATGTTTTATTGTTCTAAGATAGAATCTTGAAGATCCTTCCAAGGTTCTTATCCCATATCAAGGTGGAGTTCTTTCAAGGTTGCATCCTTCTGTCTCATGTTTGGATGATTCTTGACTATCTTCCACTCATCTCTTTTATAGCTTGCTCCCTCCTTTCCCTTTATTAGATTCTTTCATACATTTCTCAAGATCAATTCTGTATTCCTTTGCAATACTAGATTTTGAGTCACCAACCAATGTACAGTTCCTCAATTCAACAGCCAGGAACCCCCTATATAATCCTGAAGACAGCCAAAGACAAGAGTTTGCAAATTAAAGGAAAAATTTTTGTCACACAGAAAATCCATTTGCCTTGTAATTAACTGAACCTTGAAATAGCATTCCTGTAAAAAGACAAAACAAGCCAGAGGGCTAAAATGCATTCAGAATTTTTTTAAAAGAACTAGTCACCATTCCTTGACTAAATAAACATTTTCCTAGGTATTAGTTACCTCATTTGGAAGACAGAAGGAAAATGTCAGAATTCTGCATACCTCCAAAGTGCCAGGTATTTGCACTATAATATTCTTGTTACCATTTAAATACTAAATTACAAATTTTCTCACAAAGCATTTTCTTCACCTCAGTTTATGTGACTGATGCCACATAAATTCTCTGGGTTAAGTATTTAATTAAAACAGAATATGGCCCAGTAAATCCAGCAGCCCTCATTTAACAAGCCCTGCAGATTTGCAATCTTCCGGGGGGGGGGGGGGGGGGGGGGGNNGGGGGGGGGGCTTTTAAAAATTGAGATGCTTTGAACATGCACCAGAAGATTCTCCTTTTGTGAGATGTCAGCAGGAGACAATATATTCGGCTTGGTAATTATGTACTTCTGTACAATCACGTAGCATTATATACCAAAATCACCACACTGCAGAGAAGAAAACAGCCTGAAATGCTAATTAGTTCCAAAATTAACAGTGATTTGATTTAATGTTGAATAAAGGTTTACAGCTTTAATTTTAGCTGAAAGCAGTCACGTGGTTATGTTTTAAATAACTCAACATGTCTTGTTCTAGATGCACAGTATAGTTATGTTTACAAAAAGCAATAAAACACACTTAGTTTTTTGTTTTTTTGTTTTTGCAGGGGGTTTAACTAATGCATAATCCAAAAATTTATCATGTGATCTTTAGAACCTTGTCTAGAAGATATAGGATATCTTCATAGTCCCTCTTGGAAATGTACAGCATTTTCTTCCATTTCTTCAATGTTTTTCTCTAAATATACAATATTGCCACAGAATGTCTAAATTTTGCACATTATCTATTTGCCTGGCAGAACATGCTACAAGCATTTGATTTTCTAGTCCTATTGAGAGACAATTTGGTNGCACATTATCTATTTGCCTGGCAGAACATGCTACAAGCATTTGATTTTCTCATCCTATTGAGAGACAATTTGGTCAGGTGGTTTAGGCACCAAGCTCTAAACCAGAAGACTGTGTTCTAATCTGACTTACCCATGAAAGTTGATTTGATGACTTTGAGCAGTATTGGTCAAATGTTAAGGAAAGAAAAAACATTCCACATAAATTCTGCAACTCTATATATGTTAAGCAACTGTAATCTCATATTTAATAAAAAACTTAAATGAGTACCATTATTGTGAAACAGACATGATTAGCATCCATAATGGAAGCATGAAATATGGAAATACCTTATGAAGAGCTATAAGCCAATGGAAGATCTTGTGATTTAGATGCAGAAGACTTTAGATTCAATGCATCTTCAAGAATGACTGAAAAGAGTGCATCTGGAGAACTGTCACCAATTAAATCAAAGGTACTATACTAGATAAATCATGTGTCTACTTACACATGCCAAATGTTTTTAACTTTCAGAAATGCTTATCAGTTTTTAAATGAATATTTTTAAAAATATATCTGAACTATTTTTTTAAAAAATGGAATGCTATTCATGATGGCCTGGAATGGCTTCAATATCCAAAGTTCTCTTTGGAATGTCCTTCCAACTCACATCAAGTCCCTGTTTTATTATTATGGCTTCTAGACATAGACCTTCCTCAACCTTTCCCTTGATATATGATGTGGCACTGTGTTTACTAATTGCTGTTTTACCATGCTTTATGTTTTATCCCATATGCTACCAAAGGGATTATTTCAATGATAAATCAGAAAGATGGATCATGCGAATCAGAGACCATAGAAAACAGGAGGTAGCTATGTTTGGATTCAGCTTGAAGCCCATTGCCACAATTGCATTTTCTAAGTCAGTTTATGTTTTGCATGGCTTAAATGTTAGAAAGAAGGAAAAAAGAGTGGGGAGGGAGGGAGGGAGGAAGGAAGGAAGGAAGGAAGGAAGGAAGGAAGGAAGGAAGGAAGGAAGGAAGGAAGGAAGGAAGGAAGGAAGGAAGACACAGTATAATTCTCCATTCTTCTATTTCACTCAAAGCAAACTGAACTAGTAAAACATGGATGGATAACTGAGTATGACTGCAAAACAGTATTTGTAAAGTGAATACACAGAAAAAGAATCAGTCAGTATACTTGCAGAGCGCTGGCCGCAGAATTCCGAGAGTTGAAGTCCACACATCTTAAAGTTACTAAGGTTGAAAATCACTGGTTTCACATCTGAGAATTAGCACCAGTCTAAGCTACATGACATGCTTAACTAGGTATACACATACATTGGGGAAATCCAGTCTTGAGGTTTAAACTTCCTCTCTCTGCAGGCACTTGCTTTGCAAAAATCTGCTGTTCCAGAATCTGCTGTCTAGCACCTTTTTGATTTTTAAAAACTTACGTTAATTGTTTGACAACACTGGTTCTTGATTTAGACATTAAACATTTATTTGAAGATGTTTATATACAGATGGTAAACTGCCTAGGGAGACAGGGAAGTCCACAGAGGGAGTGGGGGGGAGATTAAAAAATCAAGATGGTAGTTGTGACTGCATGATCAAAGCCCTGTTCCTTTTCTACATGTGAGGAAATGTTTGTAAAAGTGGCAGATGTCATCTTGGATAAACGACAATGGCACCATAAGAATTCTAAAATTTTTCAACATAGGACTGGGGAGAATTTTATGAAGCAAGTGGTTGGGAAGACGATTTAAGCATCTTTACTTTTTAGTCTATTAGTCACGTTTTATTCTTATCAAGTGTTGTAATCTGTAAATCAGAATATGACATCCTGGTTTACATAGCACCCACAACATCATGACTGGGTTCTCACTGCATTCTAAACTACTAATATTCGTCCAAATTTTAACTGGTCTGACACCCAGCCATTGTCTACTCTATGACTTAACTCTCCATTACTTGTAAATCAGCACTGAAAGAAAGAGTGCAAACAAAAACCCAGTCTTGTAAAGCTAGCTAAATAGTGTCTGCTTAGCTGCAAGTTCCTGCTTAAATATGTAGTTTATAACAGTGAATTAATTTGACGTTCTGTATACATACAAAAATCTGAAAATTGTAAATAATATTTCCAGGCATTGGTATAAAAACATAAATGTCACGTCCAGATTTACTATTGGAAAAATTGGGCATTTAGGTTTGTTTTGCTTTTTTTAATGATTTTTTAAAAAAAAAATAGCATGAAAAATATATCTTCCCATTTCTTTATGCTAATTTGACATTTATTAATGTGTAAAGAAATAACCCTACATGTGCCTGAACACAGAAAATATTAAAATTATGTCAACTGAACTTAATGATAAATTGATATTTGCTGGGGTGAAAAACGAGATGCAAAACCAGTCTGCCATTTCTAGTAGTCGTCATTTGGATTAAACAATCCCGTCATTTTCTGGTTCAATGAATCTGGGGAAGTTTAGGGTTCTTAAAAAAAAAATCCTTCCCATGACAAGAAGCCAATTGCATGAGAAAGCAGATTGCACCATCTCATTTCCTGCAGTGTTAGCAATCCAAAAGATTTTGGATTGTGTTATGCTTCTTATATAGTTCAGAGGCAGAAACAGATCTGTTGGTCTAAGCTCATCTGCATTAGCTTGGCTCGGTGAACCATTCAGTTCAATTATACTATATTATGCATGAGGTAATTGTTTAAGTTTATAAATTAATACCCAGGAAAAAACTATGGGAAATAAGACATGCAGCAGAAAATAATTCCCTGGAAACTTCAGGTATTTTTCTTTTTTTAACAGCAATGGCCCTCTGTGTCATGATGTCCAGCAGTATCTTTAATGAGTTGGTGAACAAAAAAATATTTACAAATAGTGAGAAGCAAAAAAAAAAAATTGTAGAGAAATGTTTACAAGTACAGTGAGTATATTNTGGTGAACAAAAAAATATTTACAAATAGTGAGAAGCAAAAAAAAAAAATTGTAGAGAAATGTTTACAAGTACAGTGAGTATATTAGTTCACCCACGCATATTGCATTCATTAAAAAAATCCATTCGCGTCTCCATTCATGAAAAAAGATAGAAATTAAAGGAATTTCTTGTTAGCTCCTTGTTAGCTTCAAGGAGCTTGGTGAATCAGTTTTATTAAGTCACTATATCCTGGACCCCATAATGAAGGTTCACCTGCATTTCTTTCTTCCAGTGGAGAACATCAAATAAGAACTAGTTGTCATTCTGTTCAAGTCTTTATTTCCCTTCCTATGTGAGAATGACTTCAAGCACCTGACTTGCATCTAGAAGAAGGTGTGAATGTTGTGTTATGCACATAATCACATAGCCTCCTTGTTTTTCTAGCTATTAAACTATACAAAAATCTACCCTGTACATTATTTTTGAGCCAAGTTGTTGTAGCTACTTTCAGTGTAAACAGCTGGTTATGCAGGCAATCAGAATTAGATGTATGGCCAGTTTAACACAGATATCTGAGGAAACTGGAAACAGGTTCCTTTATATAGTGGTGGTTCAGGTATTATTTGTTCCATTCATTGTTTGAAGTAGAATCATTGCAGCAGATCAAGCCAACAACATTTTATATAGCAAACTTCCACGGAAGCAGAGTTATAAATATGGGTGTGATATATTGCAGAAATAGAGGTCAGGGAAGAGCTTATAAAATGGATCATTAATGAATGGGTTGTTTATGCAGCTTTCTTTAAGAAGTAAATACTTAAGCACCCATATCTAAGCTCTTTGTGTAAAACAGCTCCAGATATTGAAGAGAACTAGGCCAATGCCTCTAAATTTCTCCTTTAAGCAGACTGCTGCATCAACCTTGAAAAAAGGTTTAAAAACCACTACAAAGACTCAGACCTGCCTGAACAATAATCTGTACATTTTCTTGCATCTATAAATACTGTGTGCAATCCTAACATCTGCAACAAAGCAAATGTTTAAGTACAATCTACTTTTGGCGTTAACATTTTTATTATTTAAAGGCCTGCGTCCCACTGCACTTACGGATCGCAAAGAGATGTATAACGTTAAAAAAGCTTGCCATGCCGTTGGAAACACCTATGCATCCATTGTGTACTCATTGAGCTATACCGTGTTTCATAGCCTTTATCCTCGAGCATCCGGTCCACTGCGATTTCATTCCATGCAAGAAGTTTTGAGCTGCACAAAATTTCGTGAACAGGATAGAACTTTCCGCCATGTACGATGTAAATCCGTGACATATGAGCAACCAAACGTTCTATGTCTGTTACCATCCGTTAAACGTTCCGCTGTATCCTCTACTGATCTTGCAACTCACATCGCGCAGTGAAACATGGAAAGAGGGAGGAAAAGAAAGTACATTGGACAGCAAGAGATTGAAAAAAGACTGAAAGCATGAATAGAAGAGATGGATTCCACCAAGACTGTCAATCATTTTGGAAGCCTGCAACTCCTCAAATAGAAAGATCTCACACAACAAGCCAGGCAAACACCTGGGCACAAACAGGATTCCCTCTGAACCGTCCAGCTCAAACACACCTCAACCAGGCACCCAGATGAAAACCTAGTCTTCCTAATAGTGATAGCCATTCCTTTACGCGAAGCCAAGCTGCACTGAAAGCCTCCAATATAAGGAACACAGTGTTTGCCAGCCAATCAAAAGCCACAAAAAACAGACAGAAGAAAACCAGAAACACCAATCAAACAAAACTTCCAAGGCGCAATAACACAGACCAAACTCCCCAACGCATCAGGTATAGAAAAAACATCCTGCACAAGCAGTAGGCTAGCCTCAAATTGTAAAAACCAACGAACTGTGATAGCTGACCCACATACAACATCTCCATTACACGTAAGCCTTGATGGCAGTGAGATTATGCTGAATGTTTGCTACAACTTTAAAAAGCAACTACAAATGACGTGGGATAATACCGCAAGGAAGCTGAACTTGAGGCTGGGTCCATTCTGAATTGGCTAGGAGCCCTGGGTCTGTGTTCATTGACTTGGAGTTGATTTGGATTGGTTGTTTCTGGTTTCTTCTGTCTGTTTGTGGCTTTGATTGGCTGCAACACTCTGTTCTTGTTGTTGGACGGCATTTCAATGCAGCTTGGCTCCGTGTGAAAGGACGGCTGCTATTCATCAGCAAGCTGCTATTCATTAGCAGCTTGGGTTCACCCTGGGTGCCTGGCTGGGGGTGGTGTATTGAGTTGGAGCATCAAGAGAGGAGTTGTCTGTGCTCAGGTTGTGTGGGGTGTTTTGAGTTGGAGGCATCAAAGGGAGTCTGTCTGTGCTCAGCGTGCCTGGGTGGACCAGCCTCAAATTTAAAGACCAGGAGCTGTTTTTAAAATACCACGAAGGCCTTGATCGATGGCAATGTAAAACAGAGAAACTGTGAGACACACATCTATCACAAGAATGATGGCATCTACCATCATCAGCTTCTGTATGGATGTGGTCTGGGTCTCACAGCCGTTGGTTTTAATTTGAGGCATAGCCTATTCCGGATTGGATGGCGGTTCTTGGTCATGTGTTTATTGGACTTGGAATTTGTTTGATTGGGTTTTTTTCTGGTTTCTTCTGTTCTGCTTTTGTGGCTTTGATTGGCTGGCAACACTTTGTTCCTGTGTTGGAGGCTTTCAGTGCAGCTGAATGGCTTCGTGTTGAAACGACGGCTGTTATCTATTAGGAAGCTAGGTTTTCATCTGGGTTGCTCGTGGGGGGGTGTTTTGAGCTGGAGGCATAAGGGGAGTCTTGCTTTGTGGCTCAGGTGTTTGCCTAGGCTTGTGGTGTGGGAGATCTTTCCTATTTGAGAGTGCAGGCTTCCAAATGATGTACAGTCTGGTGGGAATCCATCTCTTCTATTCATGCTTTCAGGTCCTTTTTTCAAATCTCTATGGCTTCTCTGATGATTCTTGTGGCTGGAGTCTTTCTATAGTGGGCTAGGTTTTAGTGCACTTTGAAAGTTGATGTTGTGACCTTTCAAAACAATGAAAGCCACAGGTCACAACATCAAATTTGAGTTGCCAGCCAACCAAAGCCACAAAAGCAGACAGAAAGAAACCAGAACACCCAATCAAACAAACTCCAAGTTCAATAAAGCACAGACCAAAAGACTCCCCAACCAATCAGGGATGTTAGAAAAAAAAACATGCCTGCACCAATAATTAGACTCAGCCTCAAATTTAAAAACCAATCGGCTAATGAGACCCTGACCCACATACAAACTCAATACAGAAGGCCTGATGATGCAGATGAGAATTCTGCTGAAACGTTGTATACAACTTAAAAAGCACTACAATGATGTGGGATAATAACCCGAAGGAAGATGAACAGCATATATATAGTATTGTTATATAAATATTTTATATTGTGTGTAATATTATATATAATATATATATGCCTTGTATATATATATAATATATATATATATACTATATATTATGTATATATATGTATATATATATATGTTCTATATAGTATATATGTATATGTATATATGTATATATGTATATCATGTATATGTTATATGTATATATATGTGTGTGTATATATATATATATATATATATATTATATATATATATATTATATATATATATATATATATATATATATATATATAATTATTATAATTGTTCTTCAAGCTTTCGCGGGGAGGTACCTTACATGTGGTGCTGTTTAGCTTCCTTTGGGTATTACCCACGCATTGTAGTTCTGTTAAAGTGTGGTAGCAACTTTAACTTTCACATACAGAAGCAACTCCATACAGAAGGCCTGAGGATGGCAGATTGAGATTTGCTGAAACGTTGCTACAACTTTAACAGAACTTACAATGACGCGGGATAATACCGAAGGAATGCTAAACAGCACTATTATATGTTTCCTTATTGTTTAAATGCCACCACATAGCTTGAAAATGTTAAATGAACTAGAAATCTGTAGTAGATGTTTTGTAATAATGGCGCCCAAGATAATACTTGCAGTTGAAATAACAGAAACTAAAAATGAAAATAAGAGGTAGTTTGTCAAAAGGGAACAAGCCATAGGACAAAGAGAGGGCATGTCACCCAGATCATTGGACACAGATGACTTCCCTTCTTAAACTATCCTATTATCTCCTTTGAAAGACTATAAGTAAAACATGTGATAACACGATCCACTATTTTTTTTGCTTGGCTACCGGGAGGATCTTTTGCAACTAGGACTGCCACAATTGAAACTAGAATCCTTTCCCTGCAAATCAACAAATTGTAACAATTTAGAGCAGGGGTGTCAAACTAAGGCCCATGGGCCAGATCTGGCCTGCAGGGCTGTTAGATCTAGCCTTTGGGGCTGCCCATGGAAACAAGTTGAAGGACCAGCCCTGGTGCCTTGCAGCGAAAAAATGTACTCAGGAGGGCTATATGCACCCTCCAGACTCCATTTTTCAGCTGCAACAGCCTCCTGATCCCATCTGCAGTGGAACAATGGAGCTCGGGAGGCTGTTTTGTTGCAGAATGCTCTGCACAACCACAGGTGCCACCTTTGACATAGTGATTGACAAGCTGGCCAACAACCCACTCTGGCCGATGACCACACTGCCCCCTTGAGAGTGTATGCACATCCGGATGCAGCGCCTCAATGAAATAGAATTTTGATACCCCTGCATAGAGAGCAACTCTCTCCAAGGACACAATATTTATTATTTGCGTAAGATTGATTGTCATGATTTGAGATTAGGGAAAGCTATGATGGCTCAGTTCTATTTGAGGTCTATTCCCTGTTCATTGTTATTTTGGAACAAAAGTGCACTAAGGTGGGTTCATAAGCATACCCAGTTAGAGTACAGATCTTAAATACACCAACCAAGGGGAATGAGCAGATTCAGTGTCGATCACCAACTTTCCTCCAGGTGTTATTTTAACAGCATTTTAATTTTAATTGTTGAGGTACGGAGGTACCATTAGAAAGGACATTTGTTTGTGGTGACATTC
>BHFT01072654.1:0-11805 GCA_004320025.1 Laticauda laticaudata
AGAAAATAATGAATATATAAAGATGTATTTCTTTTCTTTTTCTTATTATTATATATATATAATGTTTTCAGGATAGATTTGGGAGGACTACATGAATTGTTATAAAATAAACTAAGTAAAGTATAGTTAACTTGCAAAGTATGAATGAACAAAATTACAGTCAAATGACTAATTAATAATACTAGAGTATTCAATTTTGATGGATAATATGAGTTATTATATCATGCAACTGTAATTGAAACTATGAAATTGATGCACAAGAAATTTGTAAACCAACCGACACATTGCTTGTACACTTATGGAAGAAAGCTGGATGTTTTTATGTTTTGTTTGTCTTTGTTTGTTTTTAAAAACCAATAAAATATTTAAAAAAAAAAACCTCCAGCAGACAAAAAACGTTGCAAACCTAAACCTTTCAAGAATGGGGACCATGTATATTTGTCCACAAAATTCTTAAAATCATTACAACCCTCTAAGAAATTTGGATCAAAATTCATTGGCCTATTCCCCATCTCTAGAATTATTAACGCCGTGACGGTAGAGCTTCAACTTCCAAAAACACTTAGGCAGATTCATTCAGTATTTCACTGGAGCTTGATCAAACCAGAGATCACTTCAAACCTCAGACCCCCCCGTTCCCACACATTTTGAAATTAAATATATCCTTGATTCACGCACTCACCATAGATCCACACAATATTTAGAAGCTTGGAAACACCATCCTTCCTCAGAAAATTAGTGGGTAGCCAAACAACACGTAAAAGCACCCACATTACTACTAAGTTCCACCAAAAATACCCTGATAAACCATCCTGAATTGCAAATGTAATGCATGATATTTTTTTTCCAGGTAGACCTATCTGTTTTTTAAGCAGGGCAGGATGTCAGATCCGTGTAGCTGTCATTTCTTCAGTAGAAGAAGAAAAGGGGGGGGGGGGAGGGGGAGGATCTGCCGGCGGCGCGGGCTGATAAAGAAATCCTTCTTTTTGTAACCTGAATATATTTTATCTTATATCGAATTTGTATAATCCACATATGATACAAAGGAGGAGAAAAAGCCAGGTGGCCAGAACTATCACCTCTGAGAGGCCACAGCTAGAGATGAGAAAGATCATAAAAATTCCACGTGTGGAGATGTGTCCTGGAAATCTCTTGAAAAGTTTGTTCTAAAAAGGGGGCGGGGGAAAATTAGGTATGCCCTGAAAAACTATGAAAAAGATTGTTCCTTACAAAAGGGGTGGGAGGAATTAACATATTGGCTTTTGTTTCACTAAATACATATCAAGATAAGGGGAGCAGTTCTAAACTTCCCTTATGTTCCCTGTATGCCTGAGAGACCTCAGATGTTGCTTTGAACTCCTACAGGAATTGTCTCATCTCAATAAAGGATTCCTTTTTGATACATTTTGATACATTTTCAGAATTTCATTCTCGTTCAGTGAATGGAAAAAGTTCTGTAGCCTGACATACAAATTGGCTTTGGTAAGAAATTTATCCAAGCCTTTGAAACAATATATCATGAACAAACTGCAAAGGTGATGGTGAATGGAGAATTAACAGAATCCATAGTTATAAGAAAAGGGACAAGGCAAGGCTGTCCATTTTCACCTCTGCTGTTTGTGTTAACATTGGAAGTGTTGAACAGGAATATCAGAGAAGAAAAAGAAATAAAAGGAATGAAATTAAAAAGAGGAGTATAAATTGCAAGCTTTTGCAAATGACCTGGTATTTATATTAGAAGACCAATGGAAGGAAACAACACCCAAATTAATAGAAAAAATAGAAGAACGGGGAAAAGTAGCAGGTTTGAGAATAAATAAAGACAAAACAAAGATATTAACAAAGAAATATGTTAACAAGACTAAAGGAAAGAGTTGAAACTTTAAAAATACAGGTCACGAACAAGGTTAAATACTGAGGGATTTATATTACACCAAGATGCAGTACCCTGAAGGAAGATAACTATGTTAAACTCAAACATCAGATTGAGACAGACTTGATGAAATGAGAAAATTGCAACTATCATTGATTGGGAGAATATCCACAATTAAGATGAATATTGCTTAGAGTTTTATATTTATTCCAGACAATTCCTATTTGATTAGGGAAAGAATTTTTGAAGATTTAAATAGAATTGTGTTGAACTATATTTGCAGGGTAAAAAAGCAAGAATAAACTTAAAGCTTTTACAAGATGCAAGAATAAGAGGAGGATTTGCCTTGCCCAATTGGGAGCTTTATTACCAGGCGACAATTTGATATGGGTAAAGGAATGGATAACACTAAGAACAGTAGATTATTGACTTTAGAAGGTCATGACTTGCTGCTGGATGGCCATCTTCTCTGGTATAAGGGAACTAAAACACGGAGGTATTTGAGAAGACATATTCATGACGCGCTTCTTTTTGAGTTGGAGAAGACTAAAAGACAATATTACTTAAATTCCAACATGGATATCAACTATTGAAGCTTTTTTAAAATCCAATTAATAATATAAAGGAACAAACAGTTAGATATGGGGAGATATTGAATGAAAAGGGTGAACTTAAATCAATGCAAGCGTTGGAAGAATAAGGTGTTAAAAATGAATTAGTTTTTTTATTTGCAAATACAATCTAGGTTTGATAAAGACTCCAAGGCAGAAGGTATTTATGATAAGTGACTGACTGAGATAAAATTTTGATGGGTACGATTGAAAAAGTTAATTAAAAAACTTTATGGCATCTATTAGAATTAAATTGGAGGAGGAACAAGTTAAAGAAATGATGATTGCTTGGGGAAAAATTTTGGATAATTGGGATTGATTGGAAAATTGGCAAAAATTGTGATCTCAAAAATTATAAAATGACAATTGTCAACTGCATATAAAGAAATTTTTATGTTTTACAGGTGGCACCTACCCCGATGAGACTTGCGAGAATGCTTAAGAATAAATCAGATAAATGCTGGAAATGTCATCAGATAGCTGGTTCATATTACCATATGTGGTGGACATATTCAGACGCAAAGAAATATTGGACTAAAAATCCACACATGGTTGGAAAAATGAGGAAAACACATAGACTTTAAACCAGATATCTTTTTATTGGGAGTCATACCCAGACATATACAATAAAGAACTGAAATATTTTGATTGCAAATGCTTTAACAGCGGCTCGAATTGTATTTACAAAGAACTGGAAAAAATGACAAAAATACCTATGCAGGAGGAATTATCAAAAATATTATGGACTGTGCTGAAATGAATAAACTGACATTTGAAATTAGAGAAGAAGAAGATAAGCAATTTTATATTATATGGGATTTGTTTTATCAAGGGCTGGATGAAAGGCATGGTAATATAATAGACTAGATAAGTTTGTGATTAGAATCTAACAGATTGATGTAAAACTTGAATATAATAATATAGATATACATAAAATGTAACATAAATTTTAAGATAAAACTTGGAACATCTTGTATAAAATGATGGAATAAATAGTGTAGTCATGGATGATTAATAACTGATAAATATATAAACATATGTTAGTTTGACAATGTGAAGACTGATATAAATTGAGCCCCTGATTGCGCCATAGAGCCACTGAGCCACTGATCGCGCCATAGAATTAGAGCCACCCCATCGAGCCACTGATTGCGCCATAGAATTAGAGCCCGGGGCGAAATTATCAAAACCAAAAATGTATTCCATGACGCCTGCTGAAATGACTGAATTAAGGAAATACATCAACAGCAATTTGGAACAAGGTTTTATTGAGCCTGCCAAATCAAGACTAGCTGCCCCCATGTTGTTCAAGGAGAAGAAAGGTAATAAAGGGTCAAGGAGAAGAAAGGGTCCAAAATTCTTGGGTCCGTTCCCAATTTCAAAGATAATCAATCTGGTCACTGTCCAATTAAGTCTTCCTTGAATATTGGGGAAAATTCATCCAGTATTCCATTGTAGTTTACTAAAACCAGCTACTAAATCAATGATAAGACCACCGCCAATCATTCCCCCAAACCGTTAAAAGGGAAAACACATTATGAAATTTAAAAAATTCTCAATTCTAGATTACACCATGGCCGATTGCAATATTTCGTCTTATGGAAAGGATACCCCCCCTCGGATGCTAGTTAGGTAAAGAGTTGGGATGTTCATGCTGATCAGTTGATTAACCAATTCCATGAGGATTTTCCCCACAAACCGAAGGGTCCTCATGGGGGGGAGAGGAAAATGTGTTAACCCCTGTATCTGTTTTTTTCCCTTTCTTTTAGGAGGATTCCCTTTCTTCACCGGGGGACGCCTGTCAGCTTTAAAATTCAGCTGCCACAATTTTTTTTCCTTTTAGAGAGTTGAATAGTTCAGGGTTATTCTGTATATTGTATTAAGTAATTCCAGTGGCAGTTAATTGGTGCTTGTGATTTATGAAGTGTAGAAGTGGGAGAAGGGAGGAGAGAAGGTGGATTCTGTGTAAGGCGCGAAAATAATTTCACTTGGGAAATTACCTTTGACATGCCAGATTTGTTTCTAATAAATTCAACCTTGGAGAGAGATGTCTTGGAGTGATTGATATCATGGATACTTTCTGGATGCCTTACAGCAGGTGTTGCATTTTGAAGCCCTTAAATCTTTTCTAATTATTGAACAAGACAAGCGGGAGGAGAAATTCCTGAAGTGGGGGTTCAAGCAATAGAGAGGTAAGAGCAACTGTAGAGAACAGAAAAACAGCAGAAGATATCAGCAAAAAGTTTCTGAGCAGAAAGCCCAGCAACAGAAGCAGTGCTTTATCTGTGAAGGAAAGACATATTTGCAAAAAGACTGTTTGCAAAGGAAAACTTTATGCAAGATAGAAGCAGTTTGCAAGGAAGAAAACCAGATGGACAAATTGCTGAGGCAAAAGCCAGCAATTATAATAGTAGAGCTCAACGGTTAATTGAAAGTGGGGCTAATCAAACTATTGTTCATAAATTCTAAATTGTTTTACATGATGGATGCAGCTGCTGGATATGCAGTAGCCTTGGGAAATGGAAAAAAGGCAATGGAAGAGGCAGTGTGCAAATTCCATATCTGGAAACAAGGTTCAATGAAGTTTTGTGTGTGCCTGAAATGGAGCAAAATTTGCTGAGTGTCTCTAGTTTAGACAAGCAAGGATTTGAGACCACATTTGTAAATGGGCAGTGTATCATGAAACAAAATGGCAAAGTATATGCAAAGGGCATAAGGTAAAATAATATTTTTGTATTGCAGGGACAATATGTTCGGTGTGCACAAACATTTGACAATATGGCATAGCATGATTCATGTGTTCATCTCTTGCACAGAAAGCTTGGCCATGTCAGCTTCAAAGTTGTTCAAAAGATGGAACAATTTGCAGAAGGGTTGAATTTAAAGAGATGCAAGGCATATTTGGATTGTGCAGTAGGCAAAACATCAAAATCCTAGGCATTCCCAGTAAGCAAAACTAGCACAAGGCAGACAACAGGAGCTTTAGAACTGATACATGCAGATTTGGTTGGGCCAATGGAAGCCAGTTTGGGAGGAGCAAAGTAGGCACTGGTCATTATGGATGACTATAGCAGGTTTGGGTTCTGCTATTTACTGAAAAGTAAAATAGGTGCTACCTCTGTTTTAAACAATGGGTAAGAAATTTAAACAATGGGTAAGCTTTGTGGAAAGAAGGTATAAACAAAAGGTATGTCAGCTGCAAACTGACAGAGGTTCAGAATTCATGTCAACAAGTTTTCAACAGTGNGGATTCTGGTCTGAACAGGTCATATTGGGGTGAAGCCACGTTGACTGCTAATTATTTAATTAATAGGTTGTGGAGTTCCTCCATTAATGATACTCCATATGCAGTGCTATATGGGAGAAAACCATCTCTGGCCCGTTTAAGGATGTTTGGAAACAATGCGTGGGTGCATATTCCAAAAGCAATTAGAAGAAAGAAAGAACCAAAGGATGGAAAGCTCAGGTTTGTGGGCTATGAGCCAGGCTCCAAGAGCTATCACTTTAGTGATGGGAGCAAGAGAATAGTGATTTTAAGGTCTGCTAGCTTTGCAGAGCAAAATTGGAACAAAATTGATGCAAATTTCTGGAATGATTTACTTAGTGATGGAGATCCACTTAGGAATGGTAACTTGCTTAGTGACAGTGTCAATGTTCAGGGAGGAGCAGCTGAAAAAGATATGAAGCAAGAGAGGGTTGAAGCACAAGCACTGTCAATACAATGCAGATCAGAACGATGGAACAAGGGGATTCCACCTGACAGGTATTCTGCTAGGAAATGCATTGCATTCTTCAAAGCAGAATTAAAAGAAGAAATTTACATGGTCCAAGCACCAGGGTATGAAAGTTAAAAGTGTATGAATGTATAAAAGTGCATAACACAGTGTATAAATTGAACAAGGCCATTTATGGGCTGAAGCAATCAGCCAGGAATTGTTTAGATAAGGCATTGAAAGGCCTTGGGTTGAAGAGTTGCAAGGCTGATGGTTGCATATACATTGGAAAGTTGCAAGCTGGGTATTGTCAACTATTAGCATTTGTGAATGATCTTTGCTTCATTGTAAAGGATGTATCACAGGTAAACAAATTTGTTAATAAGTTGGAAAAGAAATTTGAATTAAAGAATTTGGGAGAAATAAAAAATTATCTCAGTGTAGAGATACAAAAAACTAAGAAAGGTGGTTATATTCTCAGTCAGCAAAAAAAATTGAACAGTTGTTGGAGAGATATCACATGAAAGATTACAATACTGCTCCAACACCTATGAGTACAGATTTTCATAACAGTCTGGATGATGACGAAAATGAAGCCTGTGATCAAGAGATATATATATCAGCAATAGGAACCCTGTTATATCTATCACAGTGGTCTAGAGACCAAGGGGCCTTGCATGTTTCCCATTCTTGGGGTGGTGTGGCAGGAGGTGCCGGTCTCGATTCCTGACATGGTTCATACAGTGCTCCACATTCTGTGATGTCGCTATCCAGGTCAGGCCACCAGAGGTAGCTGTGGGCTAGTGTTTTCATCTTCACTATCCTGGAGTGGCCCTCATGTAATACCTCCAACAATTGTTTCCTTAAGCCCATGTCACACCGCCCAACGGATGCAAAAAGGACACAGCGGATGAGCAAAATGTTCCATCCGTTGTTATCCGCTCTCAAAAGGCAAAAATGCATAACGGAAGGCGCGCAGCGGATAACACGGACGTGGGAGGAGGACGCAGGCGGTGGAAAGCGGATGCGGAACGGAAGCTAGTGGATGAAGCGGATGGGAGCGGATGGCACATCCGCAGGCTTCCGGGGGCTCAGCCAAAGTGGACGTGAACGGAAAAAGAGCGGATGCAGAGCGGAAGCCTAGCGGATGAAGCGGATGCACAGCGAAGCCTAGGATGCCTGGCGTTAATTGTGCATGCGTGGAGGATGCATTGCGTCACCCCATGGATATAACGGAAACAGCTCGAAGCAAGTCGCCATTCAGAGGAAAGACCTTGCGCCGACGGATTGTGGCTGCCTGCCTGCCCTGCCGCATGTCTGCCTGCAAGCCTTGCTGCCACCCTCTTGCCACCTCCCTGCCAGCCTCCCTGCCAGCCTTGTTCCAGGCAGCCTCCCTGTCCAGCCAGCAAACCCCCACAACCATGCGGAAGCACAGCAAGCCTCAAGCCATCTGCTTGCCAGCCCTTGCAAGTGAGGCCTTGCAACCCTCACTCTGGTTCTGCTGGGGCTTCTGCAGAACGGGCTCGCTCTTTCTGGGCTGGGGCTTCTGCTGCTTCTGCTTCTGGAGGAGCTGTGAACAAGCACTCCAGCACCAAGCCACCCCACGAGCACCTGCACCCTTCACCCCTTGAGACTGCACGCGCGACCAAGAGGAGTGCCAGATACTCAATTTGTCTTATAGCGTTGTTTAATAAAGTGCTTAGTTTGCATTCACCACACGGCCCATCTTTAAAGCTCTTTCTTGGAAACTTTAGAAATGGTTTTAAGCCTTTTGCATGCTTGTGGGCATGGGTTAAGATAGCTTGTGGGATGGCAGGGAGACCTGTGGATGGCGTAATAGCTTGGGATGGGGTTAGGATAGCAGTGGATAGATAAAACCTCCAGTGCAAGCTAGTGGACTGTATGTCCACCCTCCCAGTTGCCACACCTATGGCCCTTTATTATCAATAACAAGTATAATCCCAATCATCCTACCACATGTCAACATAAACACAACTCTTTATTAAACCTCCTGTTCATTGTAGGCCAACCAACATTTACATGCCCAATCTCATCCGTGTGAGGAGACAGGCGAAGGAAGCTCCATTAAGCATTTACCATCCTGTCTTCCACTCCACTGCTCCAGCTGGGGAGTGTGCACAGTGGTTTCGGAGGTTGCGCTGCTTCTTTGCCTCATGTGAGGCTCTTTGTGGCCTTGCCACTCCTCAGTGCGATCAGGTTTTGTCTTTTCCATTTCCCCCAGGCTTCCATGTCCCCATTGCCTTTTTGACGGTCCACAAGCCTGTTCTGCAACAGTGGGGGGGTTAGCGGTGCGCAGAGATGTGCAGCGATGCAGAAAGCTTCCACGATTCCTTCCGCATGGTCTCTGGGCTATGTGCATGTTGGTGAGAAGTACCTGAATCCTGTTGGCACAGGATGCCAAAGGCATTCGTCCCACCACCCGTCTTGCCTGAACAGGCCTGTAGTTTGAGATCCTCCTTCACGGGTGAGGTATTTGGAGGTGTAAGGGCTTCATGAGGTAGGTTGTGAGGGAAGGCGTCATCCCCCCACGATTTGAATAGGCAACATCTTGTGTGTCGTTGGCAGCAGGTCTGTGATCTGGGAGCCCACGATGAGGTTGCCTTTCCAGCCCCTCCTTGAGGTGACTTGCGTTTGTTGATACCTGGGCATCTGAAAGATGAGCCGTTGCCTTGAAGCATCGATGTACATGAAACTTGTAGTCAGCATCGACCATGGCAAGAGAATGATCTGAAGGAAGCCCTTGTAGTTGTGATAAATTGGACCCTGATTTGGCTGGAGGGCTTGCAGGCCACTGCTTGCCATCTAGGGCTTCCAACGGTGTTGGGGGAAGTATCCACTTTCTGGATACCACTGCCTCTGCAACTTTCTTCCATCCTTCTTCAGTGGAGGGGCCACTGGAGGAGCTCCTCCTTGAATTCTTCCGATGATGGCCTTGCACCACTTCTCATGACACAAGGTGATGGTGTTGGGTGGCACCCTCCGCCGTTACTGCATGCTCCTGTAGGTGTTTTCCCTGAGCCAGGTGCACAGAGTAAGTGCCACCTTGAGGCCCAGTTCCAGGCTGGGCCGGAAGTTGGTGTTTGTCTGGTCAAACCTGTGTGTCAGGCGCTGCAACAACTTCATCAAACATGGCTGAGGCATCCTCATGAAGTTCTGAAATGCCCGAGGTCTTCGTTCCTGAGCTCCACCATCAGCTTGTTGTACAGTCTGTCCTCTTGCTTCTTCTGCGTGAACCATCTTTGGACAGAGTTTCTTTGGTGCCTGTCCTTTTCTTCCCGTAGCTAAGAGTTCACAGAGGCTGTAGATGGTTTCGCACTGTTGCAGAAGGATGGTGGCTGCCGGAAATGACTTTGTTCACAATCCACGGTGGCATGGATGGATGTTGCTGTGGAAGAGAAGAGTAACAGGATGAAGGCTCTTTTACAGGCTCTGCACAGCTTGCTGCTGTTCTGAAAGTGAGATGCAGGGCGAAGTTGCCTCCCCCTCTTTATAGGTTAGTGTAAAGGTGTCCCTTTGCATCCTCGTAGGAATCCTCTAAGGCATGCTGCAGACATCCTTAATATCCGAGATTAGGTCCCCTCTGCGAACGTTTTTTTCCATTTTAAATTTGCTTTTGTTTCCTGTGCTGCATCCGTTCTGGCATCTGTTTCTGCATTCTGGTTCTGCATCCGTTCGCTTTCCTCTCTGCATCGGGCGGATGCGAATTGCAGCGGGATGCGTAGCGGGATGCCTAGCAGATAATATAGCGATGCATAAACGGTTATGCAGAACAGATGCGTAGTGGATGGCATTGGTGGATGGCAGAACGCGACGAACTGGATACATTTTCCGCGCAAAAGTTTTGGGCAGTTCAAAACTTTTGGAGCGGATGAAATGTCCATAAACGGATGCTGGACAGATAGACAGGAAGCCAAACGGAGGCAGTGAGTACATCGCATTTTCCAACGGATAGCAAGCTTTTTTGTCCTTTTTACATCCTCTTTGCATCCGTTGGTTCGGTGTGACATGGGCTTTAACTTCAGGGAAATCACTACGCGTTTTCCCCACAACAGGCAACCCTTCAGGATTGACAGTTCATGTTGCTTTGTGTGGTACAGCTTGAATTCTGTACTGGCTGGTTCTTTCTGCCACCCTCTCCATACCCAGTCTTGTACTTGTGTGATTGTCCATTGTTTCTTTGATTGTTTGGCTACTTCTGCGGCTGTGATGATTCCGGGAGGTAAGTTCTCTATCAATAACACTGCTGCTGCTGGGGCTGGATCCTTTACCATCTGGAGTAGCAGGCATCGGCTGAGTGCATCTGCATGGCTTAGTGCGGTGCCAGGTTGGTGTGTGAGGCAGTGATTATAAGCTACTGGAAACTCCGTCCATTGTGTCATTCTTGGGGACAGGAACTGTGGCATTTGTAAGTCACCTGCAATTAATCCTAACAGTGGCTTATGATCTGTCACTAGCTCAAATTTCCTTCCATAGACATACTCATGAAACCACTTGACGCCAGCAACTTCAGCCAATGCCTCTTTGTCAAGCTGGCTGTAGTTTCTTTCAGTGGAGGATAACATTCTGGAGAAGAACGCTACTGGGGCTTCATGACCATCTGGGAATTGATGACTCAGGACTGTGCTGACCCTTAATGGTGATGTGCTGCAAGTCAGGACTAGTAGCAGGTTTTAGCTGTATTGCACAAGAATGCTGTCCCAAGAAAATAAGTTTTTCAGTCTCCTGAACGCAAATGACAGAATACTGATAATCACCAGAAGGCTAAGAAGAATGTTAATTTAGCTATGTCTAGCATTCAACTGTAAACCATGATTTGTGGGTAGATGATAGTGGAGCATCACAATGCATTACAAGAAATAGAGAGAGATTTGTAAAGATATCCAAAAGTAAGCAACCTGTGTCATTAGCAAATGGATGGAAAATGAAAGCATCTGGTGGAGGTTCTGCATATTGTTCATGTGTAAATGAGCATTTACCTATGCTCATTTAGGTTATATGTACCTAAACTGAAATTTAACTTGTTATCAGTAAGGGATTTAGTTAATATTGGTTATGTAGTAACCTTTAGGGGAAATAACTGTATATTAGAGAAAGAGGGTAAAAGTGTTACTGCTACTTTAGAGAATGATTTATATGTGATACATGATGACCAGTTTCAGACAGCTAAAGGGCCTGTCACATAGGCCGATGGATGCAAAAAGTATGTAAAAAGGACACAGCGGACGAGAAAATTTACCATCCGTTGTTTTCCGTTCTCAAAAGTGCCCCAAATTTGCACAAACAGAGCGGACAACAATGGAAAGGAACGGATGGTGAGAGGACATAGCCAGGATGTAAAGTGGATGCTCCACGGAAGCCTAGCGGATGGAAGTGGATGACACATCCGCAGGGCTTCCGGGGGAGCACAGCGAAGCGGACGTGCAGCAGAAGGAGCGGATGCAGAGCGGATGCCGAGCGGCTACAGCGGATGCATCATGGATGCCTAGCGGATGCCTAGCGGATGCCTAGTAGATGCAAAGCATTCACTGCGCATGTGGGGAGGATGCATTGCGTCAGCCCCACGGATATAAAAGGATGCAGCTTGCAA
>BHFT01072657.1:9270-41820 GCA_004320025.1 Laticauda laticaudata
CCCCCCCCCCCCCCCGGAAACTGATACACATTTGGAAGTATTGATCAGATGTGCATTTAATAATTTGATTTAGCACCTGCTAAAATTTTGCAGTTGTGTTTGCAATTGTAACTTCTTGGAAGGCTTGAAAAGCCATCATATAAAAACACATTGTATACATGGATTAAAATTAAATTGGTTGTTTCTGTCTAGGAAGGTCTGCAGTTAAAGTACCAACTTTTAAGGCACATTGAGATAACCTAAGCCTCTAATGCTAGAGGTGCAAGAATGCAGGTAGGTGTGCTCCAGGTTCCATTGAGTAAACCATGTCATCTTAGGGAACCTAGAAAGTGCACCTACTGTGTTGTAGCTCTTTCTCCTATGAGCTGTTCAGAGCATCCAGTAGTGGGAAGTGTCCGCATTCCTAGGCTGCGTCTCCGCATTCATAGGCTGCGCTTGATTTGTGGAATGCTCCTCCTCCACGTGACTCCTCCTCAGCGTTCCCCAGTTTTTGCTCAGCCTCGTGCAAGACAGGCAGTGCGCTTCCTTGACTGAAACAGGAATCTTAGTCGTGAACCAGCAGTGATGATTGTAATTCAGTTTTTGTCTTTAGCCTTCTTACAGCCCAATTCAAGTATACTGCCAGTTTGGTTGTGCTGTGCCTTTAATTCCATTTCTGTGCTAGCGGCTTGACTTTTCATTTTTAAAAAACACAAAACCGAGTCGTATCGCATTTACCCCTTCCAAACGCCGTTTCCTTCAATGGGAAGTAATTAGTATTAATTTCCCCTTTTTTCTCCGCCGTTCATTAATTTGAGAGCTCCGGCTTCATTTGCAAGGCGGGAAGCTGCCGCCTGAGAGGCGCGCGAAAAACTTTAACTGCTGGAGGCCATCTTAGTGCCACCTCATGGGCTGCGCGCCTTGTCTGCCTTTCCTGAGCTGTGTGAGCGTATTTTCTGTTCGAAGCAGCAGGATCCCCCAGATTCTGAGACAATTTTACCCTTTGTTTGGCTACCTGCCTCGATAATTACTTCGCTTTAAAAATCGTGTTGCTTACCCTCACAGCCTTACTCTTCAGTGGCACAGCAGCAAACACCTAGGCAGTGTGCCTGTGCATGGAAGCTGCTGAAAGCCCTTACAATCATCAACCCGGGCCTTAGGCGTTCGCTATTTGGCTAATGGATTATACATTAATCTTGTGTTCTCTTGTTAATATTGGAAATATATATATCACACTCATAGGAGCAATTACAAAGCTATAGCAATAATATTAATAATTACAATTGTAATAATCACTCAATGGTAATAAACTATTTGAGAGTATAATATTTTAATTTCAATAAAATATTATTGTGGATACGACTCATATATTATATAGAGGCGTTCAATAAAAAATGAAAAAATAAAAGGAGCAATAAGAACTTTATCAGGGAACCGTTCTTGTCTCAGATCGGACCCTGGGCGCGCCAACTCCTTGTCCACAATTGTATATTCAGTTATTGTTATTCTACAATTTAATCAAAATGCAGATGGTAGCACTCTCAGGCTCCTTGCCTGAGGCAAAGCCAAATCAAAACACAGTGGAAATTCTAAAGCCTCAGAAAGGGACACCAAGCACCATAAAAGCAAATAGACAGACATACTCGAGAAGTCCACACTGTATCACAGGGTGCCTTCTCTTCCAGTCCATCAGTTTCTTCACCACCCCTTCTCCTCCCCTAGATCTCTCCCTTTCATCCAGGCGCAGCTTGAGTCCACAAGGACAACAGGTCCAAGTGTCTGGAACACCGACAGATGGGGTCCTGAAGCACATTCACTTCCTACAGCTCTGGTCCTCGCTAGGGTGACAGTTTCATTGAGGAGTCCCAGAAGGATGAAAGCCTGGATGGAGTGCTATTCGCCAAGGGGATTGCAGCGGGGCTCCAACACGCTTGTAATGCCAGAAACTTACCCTGTGACTACCGACCAAGAATCCCAACCGCTGAGGTCACTGGAACCAGGTCGGAGCAACACCAGACCCAGGTACATTTACAGGGGAGACCCCCTCCAAGGCCGGAGGAGGAGGAGAAAGTAGATCAAGTCATTCAAATGGCCGAGTCTGAATTGGGATCAATGCATGATAGCGAGCCCCTGTCAGAGGCAGACCTCTTAGAAGGGATGAAGGATATTATTCTGACCAGCCTGTTTTTAACAGCTTATTCTGCCACAGCTTTTAAGGCAAAGAACGTTGCAGCCCTACCAAGCCAAACCATCTGACACACCTAACCTCAGGAGAGGGACCAGAGGACATGATCATCAACCAACCCGGTAATTGAAGCAGAGGTTAATTCCAGTTCCATCCATATTTTCAGACCTGTGCAGAAGCAGTGGGCTTCTGCAGCGGTATACACTTCCCAACTGGACATGATAGGAAATATTTCAACTGGACCTGATTTTGCAAAGTTATCGGGGATTCCAGAGGTAGATGGCCATAGTGGCTTAGTGTCCCCTCCATTCCTAGTGAGGCGCTGGAGGCCTTAAAGCCGGAGAAAAACGGGTCGAGCTAGCCCTACGCAGAGCTCATCAGTCTGACGCGGGCTATCAGATCAGCCACGGCGACTCTTTCTTCACCGCGGTCGCCTCTTAGATGGCTTGTTTGAAACAACCACTTCCTTCTAACATTAGGGCGCACAAGATACCCCAAACTTACGGCAGCTGCTGATTTTCTGCCGATGATACCTATCATGCGTCAGTTTCAGCAAAGGCCATTACCTACATCACAGCGTGTCGCTTGCTATGGTTAAGACACTGGGCAACCGATTTCAAACAACAAAATCCAAGCTGGCCTCATCCCCCATTGTGGAGATAGATTGTTGGCCCTTCCCTGGATCCGCTACTAATTGAAACATGCAACCAGAAGAAAATTCTCTCTTCCCTTTTTCAGAAGTAGATCCCAGAAAGCCCAGTCTTTCAGAGAGATCCTTTCGAATCTTCTATTCAGGGATCCTTCTTTCCAGGATACCAGAGACCCCAGCAGTTAGACCAGGATAACAAACCAGATAGTCGACCAGCAGACAGGAAGTAGAAGGGGTGGCCATCCAAAAGATCCTTTGGGAGCAGGAAAGGCCCTCCGGCGACCAAGATAACTCCCGGGACCCAATCCCTTGGTGGGCGCCTTACATATTCACTGACCAATGGGACTCTTCTACCTCTGATACCTGGGTCAGAGATACGTTAGATTTGGCCTTGTGCTGGAGTTTAGATCCACTCCCCCATGCTTTCATGTAATACCCTCCTTTCCACAGACCTGGTCAAGCATAATCTCATGGATTCCACTATCCAACATCTTACTGATATACAGCCATCCAACCAATAGCGACCAATCAACGAGGGCAGGTTTTTATTGACATTCTTTTTCGTGTGCAAGAAATTTGGGGGTGTGAGAGCGATATAGATTTGAATCATCTCAACCGTTTCTTAGTATCGCAAATTTAAAATGCATTACCTGCAATCAATATTACTGGGCATCAGGAAAGGGACGTGCTCACTCCATTAGATTTGATGGAGGACGTACCTGCACATTGCTATTCCGCCCTCCCATTATAAGTTCTGAGATTCTAACTTCAATAAACACCATTTTGAATATGTGGCCCTTCATTTCGATTAGTCCCAGGACTCACAAGGTCCTCGCAGCACTAGCTGCCCACCTCAGGAAAAAACATCCAGTATGCCTCCAGTTTATCTTGACGATATTTGATTTTATCTCCTCCGCCCATCAGGTGGTCAGAACACATTACTATCCCTACAAGAGCATGGCTGCTTAATAAATTGGAAGAAGAGTCATAACACCATCGACTCGGATAATCCATTTTAGGGCGGTCATAGATACAGTGGAAGGCAAGGTTTATCTGTCATCAGAATAGACTAAATAGCATTCAAAAGTTGGATAAGGAGATCAGATTGCCTAAGAGGGCGTCCTTAATGGACCTATCAAAATTGTTGGGCAAAATGATCTCATGATTCTATTATTCCTTGGCCCGCCTCCACACTAGATCCCTCCAGTGTTCCTGCTACCGTACCAGCGATCCGCCGAAGCAACTCCAAACACAAAGTCAGGGTCCACCCAAGGTTCTCATATCTCTCCTCTGGTGGTCCAAAGGTTATCAACAGAGGCTGTCTCTTCAAGGAGCCATAAAGGCTCACCATCACCACAGATGCCAGTCTGTTCGGATGGGGAGCTTATGTCCAGTCGCTCACAAACCCAGGCAAATGGTCTGACATAGAACAGCATAAAGTGGCTGGAACTTCGCGCAGTACACCTGGCCTTTCGCAACTTTCCCCCAATTACGCGGTCAGCACATACTGATACTGACAGGACAATGTAACAGCCAAAGCTCACATAAACGGGCACACAATCGAAGCAGCTATGCGGGAAGCGGAGCGCCTGTGTCGCTGGTGGAGAACACATACTTTCCATCAAAGCAGAACACATTTCGGTCTGTTGAATACACAGGCAGGACTGGCAAAGCAAGCCACCATAGATCAATCGGACTGGTGCCTCTACCCTCCCTGTTTAAGAAGCGGCACGGACATTTGGTCAGCCGGTGGTGGACCTATTTGCTTCCCCTCTCAACACTCAGCTCCACAGATTTTTTCAGGTACCGTCCCAAGGGGCGGAGAATTTCAACTCGCTCTGCTGTCATTGGCCCCTGGGGCTCCTGTTGCATTCCCTCCACTTCCACAGGTTCCAAAATCATCCGAAGTTACTAGAGAGAGCAGAATTATTCTAGTAGCGCCTATTTGGCCCAGACGGCCATGGTTCGCAACCTCCACAGTATCTCACGTAGCCCCCCCGAGAATCCCATCAGACAATCTCATTAACTAGGGGCCACTACAACATCTGGACCCTCAATTGGTTACAATTGACCATCTTGGAGGTTGAGCGGAGTGGTTTGAAGAGCAAAACAAGCTCTCCAAAAGAAGTTATTGACACTATCCTAGCCGAACAGACGCCCCTCAACAATTCACATTACAATGCCACATGGTCACCTTCTGCAAAATGGTGTAGCTAAGCTTCAAATTGATCCTGTCTTCTCCCTCTGTTGCCCAATTGCAGAGTTTTTACAGGAGGGACTGATAAGGATTGTCACCTAATACGTTAAAAAAGCAGTGGTGGCCTTGGCATCAGTTCTTCCACCCACGAGGGCCTCAGTTCTCTTTCACATCATCCACACATAAGATCTTTCCTTCGAGGAGCCACAATTGCGCCCTCCAGCACTGCACCGTTATCCACCTGGGACCTTAAACAAGGTCCTTGTTGCTCTACACTAAAGGTCCTTTCAAACCTTTGAAAACGTTCAAGTCACCAATTTCTCACGTACAAAGTAGTCTCCTGGTAGCGATCACCTCGCTCGTTGTATCTCGGAAATTGCAGCCTTGTCTGTCAGAGAAATATCTGCGTTTTTCATGCTGATCGAGTGGTCTTTTGTCCCGATCCCACATTTATGCCTAAGGTCAATTCGGCCTTTCATAGAGCGCACAAGAGCTTATTCTTCGAAATTTTTGCCCAGACCATCACAGGGAGGAAAGACAATGGCATAAGCTTGAGTGAAGGCGCACTCTGCGAATCTATATCAAGGCGTACAGTGCTTTTAGAAATCAGAGGCTTTATTTGTGTCCTTTTAGCCCAATTCTCAGGGTTACAAGGTTCACATCTACGAGTAGGCTGTGATATGACGGCAATAGCAAAAACATCAAGCTCAATCTCTGCAGGTGCCTAGGGGCATAACAGCTCATTCAACAAGGAGCGCAGCAACTTCGGCAGCATGGGCCACACAGGCATCAATAACTGAAATCGGTCGGGGGCCGAGCTTGGGCTTCCCATCGCCTTCATTAGACAGTACAAAATTGATGTGTTTGCTTCTGCTGACGGCTTCCTGTTGGCGAAAGAGATCTGCAACGGGTCCACAGGACCAGGAGGAGATTCCAGACCAGACGGAGTCCCTCCTGCATAGGACAGGGCCAAGCTTTGTATGTCCCAGTCCCACTACTGGATGCTCTGAACAGCTCATAGGAGAAAGGGCGTTGGTACTTACCTGACATGCCCATTCTCTTTGAACTGTGAAGAGCATCCAGCCCCACCCCTTTTCCATCTGGTGGGGTCCTGTTTCGGCCAATGAACTTTTTAGAACATGAGAATGAGAGCGCTTATTTCTCTTGTCTTTGCCAAAACTGGGAAGCACGTCACTACTGGATGCTCTTCACAGCTCAAAGAGAATGGGCGTGTCAGGTAAGTACCAACGCCTTTCTCTCCCCCCAACCCCTGCCCCCCACAAAATTCATGTAACTCCCAATCTTTTGGAAATTGTTAAAGATATGGTTCTTCTCATGGCCTTGAGATAGGTGATTGTGGAGCCTCATATATTTATGGTTGGTCTGTAGTTGGTGTTATGTTCTACAGGTTGGATGCCAGCATAAATAAATATAATATCATTTGGACTAATGTTGAGCAAGATATGAAATAAGGCAACCTCAAAATCCTCAAAATTTGATACTTCAGTTAATATTCCTGTGTTACTCTTACCCTTCTGAGCCATAGTCAATAGGTAAATGGATGACAGGAGTGAAACAGTAAACTGGATGCTGTTTTAGGTTGGTGCTTGCATTGTGAATTCAGAAAAGAAGATTGTTGGAATTGGATACAATGGGATGCCTAATGGATGCAGTGATGATCTTCTGCCTTGGACAAGAACAGCAGATAATAAACTCAACACAAAATATCCCTATGGTAAGGAATGTAATGATTAAATTAGGTCTTTATTTTTCCTGATGGAAACAGAAGACAATATTATCGGAGGTGCCTATCACCTTTTTGGCAGGATCAAAGTATTTTATTTTATAGTTCCTTCATGGCAGGGATGAGAGCAACCCCCCAAATATTTCCTGTCTGTAAGCAGACTGCTACAAAACTTCTAAATTAAACTTTCTCCTTTCTCAATTTCTGTTGATTTTTTTCTTCCTTTTTTTTTACAAGACTTTCCCTGGATACAACAGAAGTCTTAGATAGTTGGGGCTGTCATTCTTACCACCTGGGTTTTTTTGACAGTCACTTTATCAGCATAAACACCCAGGTGTTTTTTTTTTCTCATTCTTGCTCAAAGGACCATTTTTAATACCAATTCAGGAAGTGGAATTATGGGGCTATCCCCAAGCAGCCATGGGAACACTGGATTAGGGCATAATTAATGTTCTTTTTGATTGACAAGGCCACTTCAGATTGGACTAATGTAGATGTTTTCTCACTGAACTTTCCCCTTCCATGTTCAGTGTTCCCTCATCTCTGTGGGTCTCTGAAAGGTGACTTCCCTGCAATCAATCTGGCCTTACAGCTGAGCATAGGGACTTTTGCACAGACCTTTTTTGTCTGTGTAGACTTTTTTAGACTTTTTTGACCATGCACAGACTTTTTTTAGCTCAGGGTCAAAGAGAAGCTGTAATGGAAGAGACCTGATGGCTGAGGAAAGCTTCCGCAGCTTTTGCAGGCCAAAAAATGGGCCTGTTTTGTCACTTCCGGTATTTCCGGAAATATAGGAAGTGATGAAATGGGCCTATTTTTTGGCCTGCAAAGGTTTTCCTCAAGCCTCTGGGAGGCTGAAAATCAGCTGTGAAGCACACGCATGTGCAGTGAGATAAGTTTTCCTGCAGCTTGCATGCTGGCACAAATGGCTCTGTGTGCCACAGGTTCGCAATCACAACCCTATGACAAAACATTGGCAATAGTGGGACCAAAGTGTATGATCATCCTGTTAGTTCTCAGTGGTTTTTGTTATCCTGGAACAACAGAAGAGGCCCACATTGAAGATAACTACCTTCTATAGAGCAGAGATTATCCTTCACTTACTATCCTTTTGCCATTTTCACTTGAGATTTTGTAGCATAAGCTGGCTGACAGGTGAAATGCCTCTTCTGTTGATGGATGGTTTATTTTATTTTAGTGAAAACAAGACTTTTTTGCTAAATACATCTAATATCTGTCTTGTTTTTCTTCCACTTCAATCTTGTGTATTTCTTCCTTGCTCTTTGTCAGTCCCTTAACTAGTCGAGATTGTTCTCTGCTGCCACCTATGGAGCATAGAATAAAATACTTTCATCCTACCTTCCTAAGCAAGAGGAAAAGTAGTCCAGTTATGAATATTTGCAATGGTAGGAAAAGGAACTGCATGGTAAATCCAGATTTTTGTTCTGTTTTCTTAATTTCTTTGGGGGATTTTTGGTAATTTTTGTCCTATCTTTTCTGTTATTTGGTATATCTGACATTTAGATTTTTGCATTAAAATAATGTTACTATTGCTTCAATGTATGATGTGCATTCTGCCCATCTAACCTCAATGTACTTAGATTTCTTATTGTATTGACTAGTCAGTTACCTATGTATATGTTTCATCCTTCTATTGAGTAATTTGAGATGCTAAGAATGTCTACTCAAGATCTGGAAAAAAATAGATCATGTTATGACAAAAGTACATCATGTGAAGAGTGTCCTGGGAGCATTCTCAATAATCTTAAAATCCAAGGTGAATATTCAATTCATCCTGGATGACATTAATGTATAAATGAAAGCTCTACAGTGTTTTGGATTCAATTCCAAAGATGCCATTCAAGTCTCCCAAGTCGTAAAGCAGTCTTGTATTTTCCTAAGGTTAGCTGTCAACTGTTGAAGCGTTCCAAATCACATTTCTGGAATTTAATCCAAATTGATCTCTGGTATGATTGTTGTGATTCTGATCTGCATTTTCTTTATTTCCAGAGGGCATATTGTTTTATTTTGTTTATTTGTTTTGAAATCCAAACTTGCTTTGTTCATGGATTACTGTGGTCATTGATACTGTTAAAATCTGTACTGTATAATACAGATACAGTATAACTGTTTTTGTCTGGAGGACATTTGGAATTTTCAGAGCATTAAGGTATATTGTCCAAAATTGGTTGCCATAATGACAGTTGTCTAGCCCTGTGCAAAAAAATTTAAGATTCAACATGGCTAATTCTAGTTTTCCTTTATTATATCTATTTAATTTTTATTAAAGAGATTTTTCCACACAGTAAAAGCAATACAAACTTTAGGATAGAAAAAGATAAGAAAGTGGAAAAGAAGCAAAAAAATAAAAGAAATGACTTCTGGTCTTCTTAACAGCAATTATAAGTACATTTACATTTTATTCTCCCTCTCTCTAAGGTTACATGAAAGTTTCCCTTTTTCCATAATCTACCCTTTCTCATCAACAAATTATAAATAATTAGCTAATTTTTTAAATCGGGTTTGTAAGAGGTTTCCAGTTGCTAATAAAATGTAGTAGTTGATCTTTCTGTAAGCAAGCAAGTTAACTTTGCTGATTACTGGTTTCATCATTTTCACCAGTTATTCCTCTGTTGGGATCTTCCCATTTTTGCACATATATTTGTATGGCAGAAATTATACCTAAAAATAAACCTTCATAGTTTTTATTAGTTGTCCATTAATCCCAGCAAATAGTTCTTTCAGTTGAAGTTAGCCTTTAAAATCCTTTGTATCAGTATATGATATTTGAATTTTCTGGGTTTTTTACAACCCCACCAAGCATGGTAAAATTCTGACACGTGTGGCATAGGTTCACCAACACGGGTGTATTCTCTTCCTAAAAGAATGTGAATTTAAATGATTATATATTAATTTCCTAGAATGTGTCTCTAAATTATTGTGTAGAACTAGTGCAATGAAAGTAAATTTTACTGATCATATGGACATACTTAATCAAACATCTATATACCACTAAAACTCATCTGTTTGAAACCTTCAAGTAGCCCAAATGATGCATCATAGTGCAAAGTTTTTTGAATCAGTGTACCTCAAACCCGTTAACTTAAAGAATGTGTACAAAATCTGGAACCCATTAGACCTATGTAATTGAAATTTGAAAGATGTTCATATCAGTTATATTGGCAAAGTTGTAGCCACTGTAGCCTCAACTACAGTTAGCTTCAATTACAATTGTAACTTCCAATGTTCCTGCCAGCTTCCCACAAGCAAAGTCAATGGAGAAGCTGGTGGAAGTCATTCCCAGTTGTTTTGTTCACCCATGGTCATCCTGCTCTTCTGTTTAGGTAAGGAAATATCTCTGTAAGGATGACCCATCAGATCATGGATTGTTTTAATGGTACTTAGAAATTGACACTCTTTATTAATGTATGTTCCCATAAAATTGTAAATGTTCAAAATGGCAATATATGCATTTTAAATATTAACTGCTGTTTACTAGCCAAACTATTCTATCTTATATTTTACAGATATAGTTAAATGTATATTTTTGGACAGCAGCTTCTGAAACTCTCAGCTGGCAATTACAGTTCTGACTAGGAAATGTGGGAATTATCAGTTAATGGTGGAAGGGGGGGTGGATGCAAGGGAAAATATAGTGATATGCTGAACTTGATTATACAAGGAATATCTTGAAATCCATGCACATAGAATTTGCTTTGAATGGCATTATCATAGCAGCATAATAAATCTTTACTCCACAGGAGTCTGGTTCTCAGTGGTTTTGAGAAAAATCTTTCTAAAGAATTTGACTACATAGACCAACACCCAAAGAATCATAGAACTAGTTTTTGTACATCAGAGGCAGCAGCTCCTGCTGCCAATATATCAAACAATGCATGAAACTAAAGTGATTTCCAGTCCCACCGAACATGCTGCAGATAATTGAACTTGCCAGCTTTGGCTTTTAGATAGTGAATACTTCGTTTGCAGACAGGGATCACAAATAGGCAAATCATTGCTAATTTTGTTTAACACATATACTGCCAAAAGAATATATTTTCTCCTGATAAATTTATAGTTTCTTTATAAAGACTTGTGCCTTCTGGAATTTATAAATATTCATTTTACGATTGTTTCTGATGGTCTGATTATCACTGATAATAGTAATAGGGCAGAATAATTTTCTGAATGGTGTTCTTTGTGCTAGTTATCTTTTCTGTGCTCTAGTTGCCAGTTATCTTATTTGGAGGACAGAATGCTTGCTTTTTTTGTTATAACTCTCATTTTTAAGAATACAATGTACACGTGCCTCATCAAAAGAATGTATCCATGTATGTAAGCCCCTAAATGAGTTCCTTTATGTAGGCAATTAGATACTCTCTTGGGGCAATAGTGCTATGACATATTGGCACACTTGGGGTGGCTGAAATTACTTAGCATTCAACCTATGGCCTTGACTTGTCCTGTAGGTGTTGGTGAATGGCCCTTTTAATGTTCTTAATTATTTCATTCCTCATTACTATTCTGGCCAGACCACTTGACCTCCACTGATCTTGGTTTTCTGAAGTATTTCTTTTCTGTCTCCCCTGCTAAATTTCTCTTGTGTGACAAATTGTATTGGTGTTTGCTTCTGGAAGAAATTGGGCATTAGCAGCTAATACTTAGTTAAGTTTTAGATAGATGAACTCCTTTAATGAACACACATAATAATATTTGTTGAAATCTTTTTTCTTTAATCAGTATGTCATGCTGAATTGAATGCCATAATGAACAAGAATTCTGCTGATGTGAAAGGCTGCAGCATATATGTTGCTCTGTTTCCATGTAATGAATGTGCAAAGCTCATCATTCAGGCAGGTAAGAAAAAAAGGCCAGCTTTATTTTTGATATTAGAGTGCTGCTTGTTTGGACACATCATTACAAGTGCAGCTGTTTATATCTAAATTAATTGCATTACCCATCTTTAAGTTATTCCTTGTATTTTTTTATCCTTGACTGGTGCTGGGTTTTCCCATATTAATTGCATCCTCTGTGTTCTTACTTGTTTTTAATTTAGGTTTTTAACTTTCTAGACCAACAGCTTCCAAGAAACTATAGATGTTGCATATCATTACTGTCGGTTTACATTGCTGACACACTGTGCATAGAATGTAAGGGGAGGAGATGGAAGAATAAACTTTGCGTGACATAAGATCTAGGAATATATATGTTACATTTTAATTTGAATATCAGACATGGTTAGCGCTTGAAGATTTTTATCTCTTTTGTCATAAATGTCATAAGACTTCCAGGATCTCTCTTATAATTATGTTTTTCATGACAATAGTTACACATTTTTCCCATCACTACAGTTGTGCAAGTGTGACAGTTGGGCCTTTCATCAGATTATTAGATACTGGTAAAATGCTCATCCTTGTGACAGTGTTCATAGAAAAGTCTTGTATGTTTTTTAGCCATCTGGAGTTGTGCTTATTGTACATCTCTACAGGTTCCTTGGCAGTGAGAATCAGACTAACTCCTGTCATCAATGGTAGTCTCTCTTTGCTCTTATGATTCCATTGTCTCCAGTTTTTTACCTGGAGAGATTTTGTAAATCATTGGTAGAGATCATGCGTAGTATAAAAATGATCTCTAGTTAAATTCCTGACATTTCCAATTAGTTCTGGGAAAGATAAGTCCACCTGAACACAAAAGAATCACTATCGGTCAATATGCACAGTAGTAGCTTGGTAGATTACATGTGTGACAATTTTAGCAAATTTCCCATGCAGTCATCTTTTCCACGAGTGAATCCTTCGTTTAACTTCACTTAAAAGGAAAAAAAAGGATATGCATCATTTGGATGGAGAACACATCCATTGCTCACATCTGCATAGTCCCATTCCTTGTTTTGTTTCCTGCTCTTATTTAAAAAATGGAAGGGAAGAGACAACATGGAAACAATCTAGCAGCTCCTGAAATGAGTTTCCATCCTCTCACCATTTTGGTGCAGTCCTTCAACTTAAAAATGGAATCCAGAGGTAAGGAAAGAAGCTGAGCAAACCCCAGTTATTATACTGGGGCCCATAAATCCAACAAAGCAAAAAAAAAAAAACAGATGAAGATTGACTGCTATCTCCCCACTGCAGAGGCAATCAAAAATGTCAGCAGCAGATCACATTTGACCTCAGAATCTCTTTAATTTCTGAAGAATTTGACAACACAAAAGCCAAGAATAAGAGCACCTGCTTCCCATCCCAGTCCTCTAAGCTTCAGTGCAAGTCACTCCCCAGAGCAGGGAAGAGTGAGAATAGTTTTCTGGAGTAAAAGTTCCCTTCAGTCCCCTCCCCTTACAGCTATGCTATTCCCCTCTTACCAAGAGGCCTGCTTTTTGTCTGCAGAACAAATAGATTGGTTTCCATACTGCAATAGATAAATGGCAGCTTCCAATAAGTGTTTGATTCGCAAATCCTCCAGAGCAATCAAAGGGTTAAATTTGCAGCAGAAGTTGATCATGCTGGCACTACAGCAGCCTGTCCCATGTCAGTTGTGCATCCAGAAGCAGCCAACTACCATTATACAGAAAAAAACAACTCCTAGAAATATATCAGAATGCTCATAGTTGGAATTGCCATAAGTCTATTGTGACTTCCCTATCTCAGCTCTAAACTGCCAGAATAGAGAAACTGATTTGAAAGGCTTTCATTACTTATCCAGCTCAAGAAATGCTAAGCACATATTCCTGGATTTCAAACAATAATCCCTCTAGACTTATACAAATGACTGGATTTCTGTGGCAGACTCACCACATTCAAATTGTCAAGAGTCTTTATGGACGAGTTAGTCCGTGATCTCATCACTAGGAAAGTGACAAATGGTCAGGACCCTGCAGATAAGAGCCATAAAAAACGTAGGCTCCAAAAGTAATTCTGACAGACTTGTCAAGAGTGAGAATATAAGCACAGAACTCATTAATCTGAGGAAGAAACTAGTAGAAAATCAACAATCCTGACATCTCCCCCCTTACCCCACCCCAGCGCTGATATGGAAGTCCAGCACCAACTTTATACATCTGCCCTATTGAGATGCTCAAATCATCTCACACTGCTGTCTTTTCTTTGACTCAGATAGGTAAAAAATTGTCAGCATGCTACTGTAACTTTTTCACCAGTAACAGTCATAATGACATTGATAGTGATCCAAAGCTCCATTTTAGCTATATTCAAAAATACCCAGAAGGAACTGTCTCACAAGCAAAACAAATCTCAGCCAAGCTCTTCAAAAACCCAACCTTGGAGGGCATATCCTTATCTACTTCCAAACTACCCTGCCTTTGCAGGATCTTGACTCTCAGGATAAACAGCTGTCTACCCATCTTTCTCTTACTGGATAAGGCAAAGGATGTTTCCCTTGCTAAGGAGTTGGGAATCAAAGCAGCATGGACAGCAAATATGGGTTACTGGCGAGCACATTGGTGCCCATGCTACTTTGATTCTGCATTCTCTTTACCAGGATAAGCTCCGCTGCTCCTTCAAAAGAAGGGAAGCTTGGCAGACAAAAAGAGGGCAAAATAGGAAGAATAGGATCTCATAGGGAGAAGCTTCTACAAAAATTATTCACCCAGCCCCTGCACGTTTGTTTGATATCCATGTGATCATCATAATGTCATCCTTCTAACCTGGAATGTAGCTGGATGATTTGCTTCCCTGTTTTGTTGACTTCTTCTATTACCATGACACTGTACTGATTCAGGTAATTTGGACTGCTGATGAACTCCTATAAATGGATGTCATTCATTTACAATTGGGGCAGAACCAAGTGTAAAGCATGGAAGACCAAAAGGGGGCTTGGGGTTCCGACTCTTCACTACCCTGTGTGCCATATCATGCCCTTCCCACATTCAAGTTACATGCTATTACAGTGTTACTCCAAATCAATCACCAATGCCCTATTGGTAATAAATGCTTTTATGCCCCTAATGAGGCAGAAATCCAGAGTCTTATGGGCCAAAAATGCTGCTGAACTTACATTGTTGAATTTAAAAGCATTTGTATCCTGGGAGGAGATTCCTAGTGTCACATTTGACACTAAAGAGCAAAACCCTTCATACATAACACAAATGTCCCCCTCCCAACCCTGATGCCAGTGGTTTCCTCTTTACCTGCCACTCAAAAGATGAGAAATTAAACTTTGAGGCCTCAGCCTGGCTCAAGCAGCCTTCCGGTTAATCCATCATAAGTGATGCCCTTGACTCCAGTTAATCCTCAAATCATAAGTGGTACCCTTGAATTCACCCATCTGAACTCACTTACCTATTTAGCTCTAATGCTACTGACTGTATAATAGTTTTTAGGGACCTTCTCCCTTATGCCAAGGGTCTAGAAGTCATATCTATGTTTGATAGCTATGACTTCCTTATTCTGCTCCAGTTTAAATAACTTCATTCAAAGAACACACACACTGCAAACTATGGCCAACCTCTGTTAATCCCAACAGGAAGAATTTAGTGGCAAGCCAAGTAATTCACTCAGCTAAATCAAATGATAACTGAATTCCTGGCCACAGATTGCCTACAGTGCATATAGTCTGTCCTGATATCAGGTGATAATCCTGATGTATTCTTAGAGAACTCTAATGCCCTTACTCAAGACTTCCACCAGCATTTTGCATGTTAATATAACCTTTTGACAGAGTAAGATATGAGCAGAACTAAGTTTGGCTCTGACTGTTAGTGATGAGATATAGAGAGCTGGAAGCAGCAGATAGAACGATTTTGAATTTGTATTGGATGTGTGCAAAATTATGTTCTTCAGAGAAAAATTGTGGCTCTATGCTCATAGATGGACAGTAGTTGCTTTCTCATAGAATAGAATAGAATTCTTTATTGACCAAGTGGTTGGACACACAATGAATTTGTCTTGGTGCAAATACTCTCGGTATACATAAAGGAAAAGACATTAGTCAAGAATCATAAGGTACAACACTTAATGATAGTCATAGGATGCAATAGCAATCAAATCATACTAGGAAACACAGTCAATACAAATCGTAAGGATATCAGGACAAATTTACAGTCACAAGTGGGAGGGGATGGGTGATAAGGAGTGATGAGAAGATCAACAGTAATAGTAGTGCAAACTTTATAAATAGGTGGACAGTGTTGAGGGATTTATTTGTTTAGCAGAGTGATGGTGTTTGGGGAAACACTGTTCTTGTGTCTAGTTCTGGTGTGCAGTGCTCTATAGAGTCATTTTGAGGGAAGGAGTTGAAACAGTTTATGTCTGGGATGTGAGGGGTCTGTAAATATTTTCACAGCCCTCTTTTTGACTCGTGCAGTATACAGATCCTTGATTGAAGGCAGGTTGGTAGTAATTGTTTTTTCTGCAGTCCTAATTATCTTCTGAAGATTTTGTCTGTCCTGTTGGTTTGCAGAACTAAACCACAGTTATAGAGGTGCAGATGATAGACTCAGTAATTCCTCTGTAGAACTGTATCAGCAGCTCCTTGGGCAGTTTGAGCTTTCTGAGTTGGCACAAAAAGAACATTATTTGTTGTGCTTTTTTGGTGGCGTTTTTGATGTTAGGTGTCCATTTTAGGTCATGTGATACAGTAGAACCTAGAAATTTCAAAGTCTCTACTGTTGATACTGTGTTTTCTAATATTGTAAGAGGTGGTAGTATGGGAGGTTTTTTCCTAAAGTCTACCACCATTTCTACAGTTTTGACTGTGTTCAGTTACACCACGAGGCAAGTTGTATAACCTCCTGTCTTTATGTGGATTCGTCATGTCTTAAATGAGACCAGTCACTGTTGTGTCATCAGCAGACTTCAGTATTTTAGCTTACTCATCTGCATACAGAAATGCAAAGTACAATACGTTTTGGTAGCAGCAGTTTCATATTTACAGTTTATTGCTGAATGTATGGCATATGTCTACAGTTTTTATATATCCTTCAACAGTTGCTTTGGTAAAGAGAAAAAAATAATTTATTTGTATTACAGTTCTTGAAATCTTAATACTATATTTCCCTCTTTCTCAAGCCCTATAGCCTTGAGGCTACAAGTACAATTTTTTTGCCTCATTAACAACACTAATCCTTTCCAAACATATTTTTATTTATAGCAACATCTAAATTACAGAATACATGATCCAGATCTGTCATGCTGATTGTAGTTGTTGCTATCATGTTAGATGACCTATTTTAGCTTGTTTATAATGTGCAGGATCAGCATGCTGCTTTTTAACTGGTTGCCTTCAATAGTTGAATTTAAATTAAATGGGATGCATAGGTAGTGTAGGGGTTTCATTGAATAGGATACTAATTTACAAGTGATGTTTCTAACATGGGGAATATTCCCCATGCCTGCAAATGTCTGAATCTCTGTGTCAGCTGGTGCTCCATTCAAAATCCAAGAAAGAAATGCTTAGACTCTTTTAATTAGAGAAAAGATATCTTTTATTGGAAGTCAAGTGGTAGCAACAAAAGAATTCTGAATCTGAGAAAATAGGCGCGTAAATCACAAATACAAAGTGATGGCAATGTTCCCACCCCCAATAGTTCAAATTGTTCTTCCAATTAAAAGTTGTGAATGTCATCATGTGGACATCTTCAGGTGGTGATGATACTTCTGGCCGTTGACCTTGGCATATTTTGATAAAGGTTTGCAGCTGTGCAGAGAATAGAAAGCTANCCCCCCCCCCCTCGTTACTTATGACAGCCGAAAGATGCAAAGGAAAGGGAGAAGGTCTTGAAGGCTAAAATCCTGAAGGCTGACACTCTGAACACGTAATTACTTCTGGAGAAATATTTCAGTCCATTTTTATAAAAGCTTAGTTATGGAGTCAAACATATTGAGGGTTTATATCAAAGAAATCTGTAACTATTCCCTTTGCAGTAATTAAAATATAATGTCAGCGATCAACAGAACTCATGTTGCTGCCTCTGGCACATAGAGATTTGTACAATAGTCTTTTTTTTCTTTTCTTTAGCTGCATGCAAGATCTTTATTGAAGATCTTGAACAGGATTTTTTTTATCTACATGTCTAAATGAACTGCTTTATTCTTGGCTTGAACTTGATGTTTTTGCTTTCAATTCTGATTTAATCCCACTGTTCTAGGGATACAAGAAGTCATTTTTATTTCTGATAAATATCATGATACTCCGGAAATGATAGCTGCACGGCGTTTGTTCGATCTTGCTGGAATTTTGTACAGGTGAGTCAACATATGGGAATATAAATCCTTAACCCCACACCCCACCCTTTATCCCCAGTCTTCCTTTTGTATGCATTGGGTTGCTATTGCTTTGTCTTATCATTGTGAAGGAACTTGTTTGCCTCAACTCAATAATTTCTCTTTTCCCTTTTACATATTGAGATAGTAATGTTATTAGCACTAAAAGTAGGATTGGGACAATAATGAGAAAATGATTGATTGTTGTGAACTTTTCCAAAGTATTCTTATTATACCAAACAAGCAGATATGAGCTGTTTTTCACGGACCGATTTTCTTGTATTGGACACGCTGCTATGCTTTTGATACAATCAAAGCATGCAGAAAATTGTAGGTTAGATTTAGTTTCTTTGAAAAATACAGCAAACTTGTCTGTAGAGAAAAGTGGCTTATGATTGGGACTTAATAAGCAAAAATACAAGGTATTATTGTGGAAACAATAGCCTTTGTTCTGCAAAAAAAGCAACTCATACTGTTCATAAACAACAAACATCAGAAAAATTTTGTGCTTCAGCAAATATATTATGACTGCATTAGTTACCACAAACGGCTGATCAGCTACTGTAATGATGATGCAATTGTAACAAAGAGTCAGCAGGTTTATTTGACTGCTACCGCTGTAATATAAGAGAGGCTCTGTGTGGGCATATCTCTCTCTCCGTGTGTGCTTCCATGCTGTAAATCACTGATTGCTGTTTGTTCAGGGCCTGTCTCAAATTACTTGTATGTATATATGTTTTTGTTGAGATAAAACCACGATATGTAAATACAAACCTTTGTGTACTGTATTTGCTCCTGGATTGTCTCACCTGATCACACGGGGTTAAAGTGAGTAGTCCAGGTGTCTTAATGAGTAACAAAGTGAGTAACAAAGGGTTAAAGTGAATAGTCCAGGTGTCTTAATGCAGCCTCTAAATTTGGCAAAGTCTTTTACAAAAAAATAAATTTATGCCTCTAATGAGCAATCTGCTGTAGACCAACAGCTTACCATCTATTGCAGAAGAGGAGGAGAGGGAAAAGGTGTCAGTAATAGAAAATGAGATATACTTTTATTTGCAACACTTTATTGTGTTTTAATTAAACTAGCCCAATTTAATTTACAATGATTATTATAAATAATGTAAAAACTTTTATAGAAACCATTTTTGAAAATATAGTTTTTGTAAAATAATTCTAATTGTATGAACAATTAGAATTAGTATGAACAAAGCAGCCATCCTTGAAATGTTGAAACAGGTGTTCTGAAAGGCTCTGGCTGGCTACAGTTTTCTAGATTATCTACAGGGATACATAGACAGTACTTCCATTGGATTGGCTGGCAAGATGGCTATGCATGATCATGAAGGCAGAAGCAACCACTGCATACTTCCAACAGGTCACTGAAATTGCTTTGGATCTCTACTAACAAAGCTGAATCTATTGGCAGTTCTAGGCTACATGCCTATTCCTCCATCCAAAAAACAAACAGCTACTACCCACAGAATCTGAGAACTACCTACGGACAGAAATTCAGATCCACCAGAATTCAGTTGTAGCTTATTTGCTTTCATTTACTCTGCATTCCAACTTTGAATTACAGTGTGTTGGACTTGGTTATTCATGGCAACCTTTCATTCAGATTTGACAGAAAATCAGAACTGTATGTCATCAGCTTAACAATGACACAATTTCTTATATTTTT
The DNA here is from genome assembly GCA_004320025.1 of Laticauda laticaudata. Taxonomy (NCBI): domain Eukaryota; kingdom Metazoa; phylum Chordata; class Lepidosauria; order Squamata; family Elapidae; genus Laticauda; species Laticauda laticaudata. Next base: position 28,919 of record BHFT01072657.1, read on the forward strand.
AAAGTGATGGCATGAAAATACACTAAGTATATAATGTGAGATTTACATCGAATGGACATCGATTGACAAGTGATGCTTCTAAGATGAGGATTATTTCTGATGTCTATAACATCTCGATAATGTTATTGAAAGGATAAGCTTATCTGTTTTATATGCTTCAAAAATAAACTCATTTTTATCTACCAAATATTTTTATTAAATAAAAATAGATTTAAATAAAACAATTCCAAATGAAAACAGTTTTATCTCAAAACATTAAATTCAAACTAATGCAATATCTGAAACAATTTCTTGATAATGTCTTTCTTTAAAGCTACAGCATTATGAAATGAAGATAGACTTTCAAAGGCACTTGGAGGCAAATTCCTAATGTGACAGAAATCTAATTTTTTAGTTTTTAGAATTTGAAAATTAGTTAATTTTATACGTTCAACTGTTCTGACAGACAATGTTACCCTAATTTATGAAGTAGAATACATGAAGTGATAAAATGTAATATAAATGTGATATGCGTGTGAGAAAAACACAATACAGCAGAGGCACAAGTCATTCTCCAGATGAGCTGTTCAGGCTGAGCTGATTTCTGAGGACACTCATCCTTGAGGCTCCTCCTTAAGTGTCCCCAGTTTTTGCTCAGGCTTTGTTCGAGCAAGGCAATTTTTCTCTTGGCTGGAAAAGGACAGAGAAAACCAAAAATATCAATTGTAGGTCAGATCGCAGCTTTTGGCTGCCTACTATCATCATGTTTAAAAAGAACCACAGAGAGTTTCTGAAGCTATTTAACACCAACTAGTTGTTGGAGCTCTCAAGCCCTCATTGAGGGCTGTAAAGGCACTACAAGAGAATGCTCGAGTTAGCGCCTCACTTAAATGGCCGTTTCGCAACAAAATGAGAGAGAGAAATCGGAGACACTTCTTTACTCCTGGCCACAATTAAAATCAGCTGACTGTTGGATAAGAGCAGTGCCGTTACGGCGCAACGAGCGGAGGCTCGCGATCACGCCAGAAGAAAGTAAAGCAATTAAAATGGCTGAGGCTTATTCCCCTTTAAAGAACAAAATAGGGATTGGCATCAGCGCCATCACTCCTACCTGGCACAATTAATTGGAGCTTGTTAGTTGCGGAGCACTTGCCAGGGATTTCACTGCTGACTGAGAGATTGCGCACCAAAAATAATGTCTGGCACCATTTTGTGTTTGTTTGACTTTCTACAGCAACTGGGGCCTCATTAATAACAGTGGCTGCCATTTTGTTTCCTTTTGTGGCAACCTGCAAGGTAATTTTGTGTAACTTGAGCCTCATTAAAAAGACAGCAGGACCTTGCCATATTAATTAGACTGTTATGGGGAGGTAATCCCTAAACAGGGTTGACCAGCACAGCATTGCAGGACCTTCAGTTTCAGCTCACAAACGTCAAAAGCTTCCTGAAGGTTTTTTAGTTGGCAATTACCTCACAACCAAATCCAGTCAGCAGGACAACAGCTAGCACCCAGGCCTGTGACCACCTGTGCATAAAAGCTGTTGCAGACCCAGTGTAATTTAGGCTCTTGATTATACTCTTGGCTGTTAAGGTGTATCTAAAATTTGTACTAATTCAAATTTATTTGGCATTAATTAATTAATTAATTTGAAAAAGAAAAGAAAGAGAATTAAATCTAATACATTTTAGGGAATTCCTGCCCATTCCGGAGCAGGGTCCTAATTGTCAAGCCTCACCCTTTAAAGCTCCTGTATCCAAGGGTTATGATGGCAAGTAGAATCTCTATTGGCTCCACTGCTTCAGGCACTGGAGTGGCAGTCAGGAGGGCCATGGCCAGAACCCAGAGTAAGTCAACAGGTTCAAAGAAGCCTTCCAAGGCCACTGAGAAAGATGCCAAGAGACACCAAAGGGCACTAGAAAAATACCTGAAAAAGTACCTTTGTGAGGCTGAAAAGAACAAACAACATTTCTTCCAAGAGCCATTCCTGTTCAAAGCTCCAATACAGCTCCTCCACTGGATCTGTCAATGCAACCCAGGGGCAGTACTAATTTGCTAAACCAGGCTGGTGCTTCAGCTGCACTGCCTGCACTATAGAGGGTTCTTAATGCTACATTCACCCTCATGGCAGCGGGACTTCACACAGAGGAATCTCTTCCTCAGGAAATTCCTGCACATATTAGGGCTTGGATGGAGCTAGCTATCAAACAAGGTATCACAGCAGGGGTGCAACAGACCCTCCTGGCAAGGCAACATCAAGCAGGTCTTGATCATGATCTTCAGTCACCACAGTCACTAAGCAGGATGGATTCCATTCAACTTCAAGTACCATCCCAGGGGGCGAATCCACCAATAGTTCACATGCCCAACCAGATCTTGCAATACAGGAAAGACCAACTAGACGAGTTGGAACAAATTGTATCAGTGTCCTCCCAAGACAATGTTTCGTCTTTGTTGGAGGCAGAGCAGCTAGAGAAGGACATGTCGGAAGATGAGGGTTTAGCCCCTGATCAACCTACATTCACAGGCCTCTTCCGCCCTCACCTATTTAAGTCTTTATTATTCAAGGCGAAAAACACCACACGGCTTGACAATCTGACTTCTGCCTCTCAACCACCTTCAGCGCAGGAGGAGTCGGAAGTCTTAATCTTTTCACAACCTGTCCATGAAGTGGAGGTCATACCAGTCCCACAAATGTTCATTGATTTAATTCAAAAACAGTGGACCTCTACTGCTACTTATACCAATCCAACGGGATATGACAAATTTTACAACCTAGCACCAGAATTTTCTAACTCCGTGCTAGCCCCCAATGTAGATGAATCTGGTAGCCCTAGCCTCTTTCTCCACTATACCAAGCGAAGCGGAGGAAGCTCACAAACCAGACAAGAAAGTAGAGTTAGCTCTTCGCAGGGCTCACCAAGTAGACGGATGGGCTATCAGAACGACTATAGTCTCTTCATTCTTTACCAGACCTTCCCTAAGGTGGCTTCATCACCTGAGAGATTCCATTCCTTCATCAAATGCCAAGTCGCATCAGGATATAGCCAAATTGATGGCAGCACATTTAATTTGGTAAAATTCTCATCAAGAACCATAGCATCCCAAGTTGCAGCACAATGCTTATTCTGGCTCCGATATTGGCAAGTGGATACCAAACATAAGTGGAGGGTGGCATCTGCCCCTTTTGAAGGGAACAAACTGTTCGCATCTGCCCTGGATCTGCTATTGGTGGAATCTTGAAATAAGAAAAAGATACTCCCCCATCTTTTTCGCAATCCAACATTAAGCCAGAAATCAGACCATCCCAGTCCTTTTGGAGGAATTCCTTTTGTCCCCTCTATCAAGGAACCTATTCTAAGACATCCTTTGGGTACTAACAGAAACAGCTAGCAGAAAGATCTGACTTTGGGGACAGAAATAGGCAGAGAGAGCAGATGAAAAGACCCTTTCATGGGGCAGGGAAACAGTGATTTCGTCATCCCAAATAATTTCAATTTTGACCCTCCCATAGGAGGACAATTAAGGCTATTTGCAGATCAATAGGAATCTACAACATCAGATGCCTGGGTCAGAGAGGCCATAAGATCCGGTCTCTCCCTAGAGTTCCTCTCTACACCTCCAAACTTCTTTATGCAGTGCCCTGTCTCAAAGGATTCTACCAAAAGGTCCCTTATGGAGACTGCAATCCAGCATTTGCTGGGGATCTGGGCAATCCAACCTGTGTTGATGGATCAACACAGACAGGGATTCTATTCACATCCAACACAGACAGAGATTCTATTCACATCTATTTGTGGTCCCAAAGAGTTCAATGGGGTGGGGTGGAGAGCAATTCTAGACTTAAAACACCTGAATCGCTTCCTGGTCTACAAGAGATTTAAGATGAGCTCCTTCTAATCAATCCTTCTCAGCATCAGACAAGGAGGTGTCTTAATGTCAATAGACTTCATATTCCTATCAGACCCATGCATAGCAGATTCATGAGATTCTGTTATAATAACCACCACTACGAGTATGTAGACCTTCCATTTGGCCTGACCTCAGCTCCCCGAACCTTTACAAAGGTTCTGGTGGCATTAGCAGGCAATCTTAGGAGTAAGCCAGTTCGGCTACAATACTTTCTTGATGTCGTATTAATTTTGTCATTGTCCAGACGGCAGGCTGAACTGGATAGTCAAGTCACCCTACAGCACAGATTTTCAATAAATTTGGCCAAGAATCAACTGGTCTCCTGCATTTGGGAGCCATCATCGATACAGTGTCTGGGAAGCTATCCCTGTCACCAGATAGGCAGAGTAGCATGAGGCAGTTGCTAAGAGGTTAGGACTCTCAAATGAGTACCCATGGCCCAATTATCCAAAGTGCTGGGAAAAATGATCTCCTGCATTTCTATTGCTCCCTGGGCCCAGCTCCATGCCAGAACCCTACAATGGTTTCTGCTCCCGTATCAACGGTCAAGGAGCAAGCCATGTCCAAGGTCACTATTCTGTTAAAGGTTCTCATATAGCAAACATCAACAAGGGCTCATTTTCAAAGACCCTCACAAGCAGACTATCACAACAGACGCAAGTCTTGGATGCACACTGTCAGTCTCTTGTAGCTCATGGTAACTGGTCCACGACAGAACAGACTTGCAGCATAAACTGGCTAGAACTCAGGGCAGCCCATCTGGTCCTCCACAAATTTCTACCACTGATCCAGAGATAGCATGTCCTCATCCTGACCGACAATATGGCCACATAAACAGGTGGGGGCACACATTCAAAATCACTAATGAGAGAGACTGCCGCTGGGCAGAGAGGAACTTAATCTCCATCAAAGTGGAACACATCTCAGGACAGTCTAACATCCAGGCAGACTGGTTGAGCAGGGGCACTGTTGACCATTCCAAATGGCGCCTGCACCCGAGACAGGAGATGTCACATCGGTTTGACTGACCAATCATAGACCTCTTTGCCCCCTCCCTCAACGCACAGCTCCTCAGGTTCATTTCCAGATTTTCAATACAAGGAGCAGAGGGAGTCAACGCTCTACCGCTGGCCTCTAAGTCTCCTATATGCCTTTCTTCCCCTCCCACTGATTCCCAAGGTGATCTAGAAGCTTCTAGAGGAGAAAGTGGAACCATTGATGGCGGCACCACACTGGCCCAGACATCCGTAGTTCACGGATCTCAGGGATCTATTGATCACAGACCCATGGAGATTCCCATAGGACAGATTCTCGCTCACACAGAATCCAATTCAACATCCAGATCCACAGTGGCTGCACCTAGCTGTGTGGCACTTGATTGGAGATGTCTGAAAGGCAAGAAGCTCTCCAATAAAATCATCTTTATGATCCAAATGGCCAGATATCCTTCCACGAACCATATACACAACACTACCTGGAACATATTCTGCAGGTGATGTGACAAAGTGAAAATAGACCCCATCTCTCCATCAGTGGCACAGATACTGGACTTTCTCCAGGAAGGTTTGGACAAAGGACTCTCACCAAAGACTGCACATAGACAGGTGGCAGCCTTAGCATCAGTCATTACCTGTGAGGACCTACAATCCCTCGCTCATCATTCGAGAACTTGCAGTTTTTTACGTGGAGCCACTAATCTGAGACCCCTAGTGGTCCATGGATACCCCACCTGGGATCTAAACAAGGTTCTCACAGCACTCACAAAAAAACCTTTTGAGCCTCTGAGAACCATGAGTCTCCACCTACTCACATACAAGGTGGTGTTCTTAGTAGCGATAACATCTGCAAGCCGAATTTCTGAGCTAGCTGCCCCATCAATGAGACAAGATCTCTACATTTTTCATTTTGACAAAGTTGTCCTTTGCTTAGATCCAACCTTCATTCCCAACATTAATTCGGCCTTCCACAGAACACAGGAGTTGATATTCCCCAATTTCTGTCCTAGGCCATCTCACAGTTTAGAGTGACAATGGCATCTATTAGATGTACTACGTACACTCTGAATCTACATAGACAGGACTGCCTCTTTTAGGAAGACAGAGGCAATCTTCATCTCCTTTCAACCTTCTACTAATGAAGAAAAGTCACATTGACAGTTGGCAGGTGGCTGTGAGCCACAATTGTAAAGACTTACAAGACTCAGTCATTGCCTGTACCTACAGGTATTACAGTATACTCAACGAGGAGTGCTGCAACATCAACTGCTTTGGCTACCCAAGCGTTGATCAATGAGATCTGTAGGGCGGCAATGTCGCCTTTCATAAGGCACGATAAACTGGATGTTTTTGCTTCCACTGAAGCATACTTCAGCAGATGGGTGTTGCAATGGGCCCACACGTAAAAAGGGAACTCCAAATCAGATGGAGACCCTCCTGTAGGACATGCCAGCATGTCCCATGCCTGGATGTTCTGAATCGCTCATCTGGAGAAGTTGGTGCTTTCCTGATATGCCCATTCTCTGTGAGCTGTGAAGAGCATCCAGAGTCCGTCTGGTGTGAGTCCAATCCTGGCCAAGTCTACTGAGCAAAGGTGAAGGAGAACAAATCATGAATTTATCACTTTGACTTTGTCAAAACTGGGGACACTAAGGAGGAACCTCGAGGAGTGTCCTCAAAAATCAGCTCAGCCTATTAAACGAGAGACAGAAGCACCTCTCATGCCTGGATGCTCTTCACAGCTCACAGAAAATGGGCGTATCAGGTAAGCGCCAACGCCCCTTCTGTCACAAGTTCTTTCAAAAATTTGTGTGTTGGTGGCATGCCTCCAAGTATTTTTGACCAATTGATTGGATAAAGTTTGTGTATAGTCATTTTCCCAAGCATATCCTTCATTATTGACTATTTCTGCCTTTTGTAATGATTTGTGAGGTTTAGCTAGGTTTAATGAATCTCTAGTACTGAATTGTCAAGCTTAATGAGACACTAAATCCACATTATTTGCATATTCTTCTGTTTACTAGTAGATTGTAAAATATATACAAAGTCCCCAAATACCTCTCTTGCTAATTGCTGCAGCAGATGCTCTAATGATATAAAAGGATGAGCTATGGTGATGGTATTAATTTTACAGTTCTAAAATGATTCTAACTTCAATAGTTTGTATTTTGTCCCCTTTGCATAATACAGTGTTTTCTGTTTTTCTTTTAAGACTACAAGAAACAAACTTTGGAAGTGGAAAGAACATATTGGCATGGAAAGAACATATAAAATGTTACAGAGATGCTACCCCCTGTAGTTAAGTTGTTAGAAATCCTTCTAACTCCTGTCTAATTTATGAACTCCAATAGCTGTAGAACATACAGACTAAGCAACCCCATGTGTCTTTTTGTCTTAGTCTTTTTTGTCCGGGTATCTCTCAGTATGGTGCCCTATAATTGGCTCCTATAGAGATAAAACATAGAACGAATCCAAGGATATGCTTTTTCCTTCTTAAAATTTAGTTGGGAGCCAAAACAAACAAAATGTTTAACTACTTCACTCGCTAATATTCCTTTCTCTTTGTTGTTTTTAGAAAATTCAAACCAAAGTGCAGCAAGATCATCATTGATTTTGATTCAATTAACAGCAAACCAAGTCAAAAGCCTCTGTGAGTTACATCTAATTAAATCTCCAGAAGAGTGTGATTATCCTTTTCTTAGAAGCTGCTAATGCTTTTCATCTTGAAGTTAGGCATAACTTTTTAATAGCCACTACACAGTTTAAGCAGACATCTAAGGAATGTGTCAGAACTTGAACATTTGTGCTTTCTCTGATATACATTTAAACTTTGGCTTCCAGGATTTTTCTAAATCTTCTGTAAATGAAACTGTATGTGAGCTTTATATTAGTGGATGAATAATGCAAAATGCATTCAATGTATTGTGTCAATTAGCCAAGAACTCATCTGGTTTGAAGGGAATTAAACTTACAATTCATATTCTGTGAATATTGACTGTACAAGAACAGTTGAAGAATCACTTCAGCAGCATACAACTGAAAGAACATATATCCTAGCTTAATTTAGTTCAGACTGGCTAGACAGTAATATAACTAGTACTTTAACACTTTGAAATCTTCAGCTACTTAATTGCTTCTTTTTATGATTTACATTTGAAAATGGTTTGCATTTAACTAAATAAAATTTTCCAGTAGCTTTCATCCCTCTGCCCCGAAATATCTTACTTTTCTTAGAAGATGTGAATAAATCATCAGATCCAATAAGAACTTCTTTGGAGATGATTTTTATACCTTAAAAAGTAATTTGTCCATTGATCTAAAGTTCTTGGGAGACAATCTAATAATTTGCAATGTTGAAACTAGCATCTAAGTTAGTCAGTATTTTCCTCTAAGAGAAATGAACAGGCTTTATCCATATTGAGGCTACATATGCCAAATGGATCATGGTTTTAGCTTGCTTTTGTTTGTTGAAATTGGAATTAGGTTTAAGAAACATTGATTAAAAGCTTTCACAAGATTTCAGTATAGGTTCTTTTATTTGATTTTGATAACATATATATTTAGATAGTCAAATTATTTCATTTTAAAACATGTTTTCTGAAGTTTGGTATGTATATTTGTATTGAAATATTCTGTATGTTGAGTATTTTATAATATGGCATGATACAAACATAAAATGTCTATTAAAATCTTACTTTGTGAAATATACTTTTTTATTATTATATTACTGTGCTTGGTTCTATATCCTGGTACAGGTAATCCTGGAGTTACAAATGTAATGGAACCTGGGCATTCCATTCTTAACCTGAGGATTCGTGGGAGTGAATCTCATACCTTGAACACGATCACTCGCTCCTTTCACCAATGCATTTGATAATCAAATGAGCGGCTTGTTCAGTGCACATGAGGTATCGCAATGGGCAAGACCATGGGAGACCCAGTGACAGAACAGGCCACCTACTTCAGACCACCCAAGGCCTCACTTGACCCACAAATTCCTCATTCTTCCTCCCCTGGGGTCTCCACAATTGCTTTCTCCCTCATCCTGCCACACCGGGTGACTTACTTTATGAAAATCTGTCTCCTCTCCAGTCTATTTCTTTGCCTGCTTCCTCCTTTCTCATCAGCAAAGGGCGTGACGACATTTCCGGTGATGAAAAAGGAGGCTGGGAAGGCCACACACAGTCCTCCATGTCTCCTTTCCCGTGTTTGAGGATTTAGATTTTAGACTTTGGCAGTCTTTTTCAAAAAGCCTTTGCTGGTAGGAATGGAGCTTCATAGGGACGTACCCGCTTCTCCCAAGCTCTGCTGGTGCCAACAAAAGATTTTTGCAAAGAGCTGCCAAAGCCTTCAGGAACTCAATCTCCCTGCAGGCTTCAGCAAGGAAATGGCAAACAGAGGAAGGACCCAAGCCTTCCATCTGTTTGCAAATGTACAGGCCTCAATTCTAATAGAGGCCTAACGTGTGAGATCACAGGATATCAGTAGCACAAGATCTCACGCTGCTGATCTTGCACGATCTCGCAGTATGTTTGGCCTCTGTTCTCTGCAAATCCAGGCAAAGAAACTGTGACAGAAGAGATCTTTGCAAGGAAAGTAAGTCTCTACAGGCAAAGTGCCTATAAAGACCTGGCGGAGGGGTGGGGGAATAACAAATACATCTAACATTAAACATAAGAAAAAAACAATCCTGGCTGAATGTTGAAAGACATGTCAAAAATCTAATGTATTCTCTTCCCTTTACATAATATGTAATATTTGTGATATAATTAAAGAAGGCAATAACTTCAATCATTGATCATACTAGCCATATTTAGTAGAATCCAGTTAAATTTGGAGAGCCATTCTTGGAACAGAGGGCTAATTTCATTAAAGAAATGTAAATGCTGTGTAGTTCTGGAGTATTGTTCCTAAAGTGAAACAGAAAATATCTAGTCAGTATTTTGTCCATAAAGAAATACTAAATATACTGTACAATATTAGATCAGTAAAAGTTTTTCTTTGCAGTTTTTTTCATTAAACTTCCTCTTTCCATCTTTTTCTGTGGAGGTACATCCAGTGTAGGTGGAAATAGGACTGTTCTGAGACTGGTGCTATTTTGCTTATCCATAAAATACTATTGGTTAGGCAAATGTAAATGTAAGTCGTATAATCTATTAATGTCATACCCTTTTTCACACCAATAATTGTAATTGGCCAAAACATCTTGAGAAAGATCTTACGGCCATAGTGGAAAATGTATGAATATTATCAGCCTTTTAATGACAGGAGTAGATTCTATGTACAACTAAGGAAATTTTCATTAATTTGAAAATAGGAAACAAATTGCTTATGTAGCCAGAAGATAGATTACATTCTTAAAATGGTAATGGTTCAGAAACTGTGGCTTTCAAGGAACGCACTTTTAATTTAAAATGTGAAATAGAAAGGACCTAGTGATCCAAACCTGAGCACTGAAATAAGCATTTCTGTTAGCTTTCTCTGAATAGTAAGCCAATATATTTCACAAGATTTTAAAATTCAGCAAGAAGGGAATTAGCAAAGCAACTTATATTTTGGAGTGATAGTTTTTTTGAATTCAATATATCATAGTCAATAATTAAGATTTCTGGGAGTTTTAGTCCTTTCACCTGAAGAGTTTCTGTTTACCTGTTTCATAATCCAAATGATACACATAGGAATTGACAGAAGAGCAGCTGCAGTGCTATGAAATTTGTTGGATAATTTGTTATAAATTTTGTTCTTCAAGGCCAATATATGGCAATTTCCATACCAGGTATTATCTTGATAGTGTGCTTGTAAGTGGAAACCAGAGGTGGTATTCAGCAGATTCTGACCAGTTCTGGAGAACCAGTAGTGGAAATTTTGAAGTCTACAAGTTTTAAAGTTGTCAAGTTTGGGGACCCCTGTTTTAGAAGGAAATAAAATCTAGGACCATGTATACTTTGAATATGGGAAGAGGGAAAATCTGTAAGTGTGACTAGAACAACTTTCTGCTACCACACAACAGTATTTTTTTCCACATTAGAAACTTAATGTGATTCTTAAAGCAGTAGCATTTTTTACAGGTCCACATGGAAGACCCTGAAAGAAGACATAGATGGTTTAATGAATAGCAGAGATGTGTGATTTTGAAAGGAGTTCTAAAACACTACTTATAAATCATTTTAAAATATCAACCCTGTTATTCTACCATCCAATTTTCCTTTCCTTTTTATCTGCAGATTCCAAAATTCTGATTCTATTGAAGGAGTCTAATGCAAACAGAAAAAGAAAAGAGGAAGAGAATGACCACCTAAAGCAGTGTTTTTAAAACTTGTTAATATTAAGAAGTGTGGAGCAACTTCCAGAATTCCCTGTGCTGAGGAATTTGGGGAGCTGAAGTCCAAGCATATTAAAGTCAACAAGTTTGAAAAATATTGATCCAAAGAAACTAAACTATACAACCTTAATTCTTGTATCAGAACTTCAGTAGTAGTACGAACACATGCAAATCTATAGACACACACGTGCACACCAAAATGCTTTAGAAGTCATATTTGGGAAATGTTTTTCTTCTCACTTTAAAGAGAACACTACAAATCCTATAGTCCTTGAGCTTTCATTGAATTCTCTGGAAAAACAAGCTTTGTTGAAGATGTGTTCTTATACACATATCAGGCAAATGCCTTTTTCTGTGCTGTATTCCATCCGTCTAGGACTGCAGGCATCTCAGCTGCGCATGTAGAGATGTGAGGAGGAAGCAATACAAAAATATGTCTACCTGTATGGGCTGTCGGTTTTGATTTGGAGGAGGAAAAAAAACTCAGTGACTGCTGCATAGGAGACAGGTTGTGGAGAGGGAACGTGGAGCCTTTTTCTGAAAAGCCAGGAGCAGTATTCATTAAAACGTCTGATTTTTCCAATCTGGAAAGAAGGTTTGAATTAACATTGGAAATGAAGTTGACGTTTACATCATACTGATACAACTGTACTGAAGAAATGCAGGATAAAAACTAATGTGCAATCATTGTTTAGTTTACAGAAACAATGCATGAATGAAGGAAAATATATTTCCTTCGTTGCCATAGATTTGTAACTATTTTGACATGACTTTAGAAAAAAGTGTCTTTATAAATTCAGAATTTAATCTCTGATGATGTATGGGCATATTTTCTCAGAGTTATCAGATTTTCAAATTCAGTTGCAATTTTTATGCTCTACTCAGTGGTAGAATCCTTCTGTATCTTGTATACACAGGAAGACTACAAGTAACAATTTAACACCATATATTATTTTGTGTAGTGGGGTTTTATGTTAATATGAATGTATTTGAACATAATGATAAATGACAGCAATGCAGCTATGACCAGATGGCACCTTTGCATGTAGAGAAAATCACAGCTGTAGGTTTAAATGCAATATTCAATTTGTATGAGAAATCATCTCACTAAATAATGTGCTAGAGGTAGACATCTGGTTGAGCGCTGTGTCAGTGCAGAGCTGAGGAGCGGATTGAGAGATTCTGATTTTCGCTAGTTGGCTTTTGGGAGTGGTTCGGACCCCAGAAGGTAGGCAAAAGAAAGCGGAAGACACGGAGGTTTTGGGGAGGTGCCGCAATCCCGGAGACTGGAAGAAGAACCCCCTGAAAACCAATGGCAGAAGAGAGATTGTGACTGTCATGACAATCGGAACCAGAGACGCAGCAGCCCAGCTGATTAAAAGAAGCAAAAAGGGAAACAGCAGGCTGAGCACTGGAAAGGCGTATTTAAACAAGATTTTCAGAATATTGGTGTATATTGTAAAGGAAGCTTCGATTTGAGTGGTGTGGTGAAGCAGCGGAACTATTGACAGCGCTGACTGAAACAACAGCAGAGATTTATGCTGACTAATGGAATCGTGAAACCTGAGGAGACAAAGGGTGAGATAACATTTATTTTGCGAGTGGAGAAGTGAACTATGGAACCTTATTGTCCGTTTATTTGAGAAGTGGGGAAAGAAAGAAAAAGAAGTGAAAGTGGTTAAGTGGTATAGGAAAA